>JAABKK020061219.1:0-31771 GCA_011634745.2 Catotricha subobsoleta
TTTAATAGTACATTGTATGTACTTCATAATACGAGATGCAGTATGCGTCCATAATCATAATAATACGTATAAGATATAAATTAAACATATCTCCTTTTTTTTTATATATATTTGCCACTACACAACCACACAAAATATATTACATATTTATCTTGTTGGTTTTGCCCCCTGTGTGTGTTTGTATATGTATAAAAATATGTGCTGTTCCCATACGTATTCATGTATTCATGTAATGAGAAGGTAACATTATATAATAGTATGATAGTTGTATTATATTTAAGGTACATTCATTCCATCAGGCATTGGCTTGTATAGGTTTTTTTTTTAAGATTTACTGTCCATTATGAAGGTAGTTTGTATATATTGATGTCAGATTCTCTACACAATATACAAAAGCTATCCTTTATATATACATCCCTTAGTTACATAGATTTTCTTGTCAACTAACTCCCTGGTTTCAATGTTATTGTTGTTATTAACAACGCAACGCTTTGCTTGATGGCCATTGTAGTAACAGCCAGTGATGATAGTACAATCTAGTATACGAAAATTTCGATCGATATTTAATTAAGTGTTTGAAGCTTCTTCTGAGTCTGCTATTGTCAATAAAACCCGTACTTTATGTACTTTAAAAACATCTTCATTTACTCAAAGTAATGGAATTACAAAATATTAAAATATTGTATATAACAAACACTGTAAAAATGTATACCGAAAATGAAAAGAGAAAAAAAAAATTAAGCTCTTGCTGAACAGAAGATGGCAGTTTTTGTCTAATCTAATTCGTTGGAGAAGTTAAATATTTTGTAATCTAATAAAATAACATTCGCTTTTGATGATGGATTTTCTCATGTCAGAAAATAAAATAAATGGTTATGAAAATGGTTTTCTTTTTTTACTGTTTTTGTGGTTTTTTTTTTACTTTTGGGTTGTTGGTTGTACACTTAAAATTCAAGTTATGTCAATTTTTAGTATTAATTTTTAAATGGTTTAATTTTATTTGGAGACCATAATGCCTGCAAAGGTTTTTTTTAAGGGTTATAAAATGTTTTCTTTTACAAAATTTAATGTCACTGAATTTAATATCGTTTATTTAAATCATTATATTTACGGATTTATGTGACCATATTTCTAATGATTCACTAAAAGATGTTGGTTTAAAATTTAATCTTATTTTAAAATTTTATAATTTAAATGAAAACTAATTAAATTTTCAAATTTCATTTCAGCTAGCTTTTAAGAAAAATATTGTTTCATCATTTTTGTATATTTTATACGTTCTTATTTTCTTTTTTTGCTGTAATAAATATTTGAATAATTTTATTGTTTTATAGATTTTGATTCTATATTTGTCCGTGGTTTCACATTATTTCTCTTATATATCTCAAGATATCTAAGAAAAAAATTCAAATACATATTTCCTAATCTGCTTTGCTAAGTAAATACCAATTGAAATGATAAAATGCTAATAATATTCAAAGGAAAAACGAAGCGCGCTTTAACACCAAACTAATTTGCCGAAAAACTCTAAACGCTTCAACTCTTTTTTAAACGTATTCTATTTGTAATACATCCAAAATCGAAATTCAATTCTCCCACATCATGTACGTATTCAAAAAAAAAAAAAAAGGAAAAAGAAAAAATCCTCCCACAGCCCATTAATAATAAACAAAAGAAAATAACTAGTCCAATAAAGTTAATGCTTTTCGAAAAGTTTAAATAATAATTTACGATTAAATGGGCTTTTTATATTCTTTTGGTTTATGCTTATATTGAATATTATTATTATTACATTGTTTAAGTGCAAGACGTATTATATTCTTTATATTTTATATACAAGATGAATTCTTAAAAACTCATTTTTATGATTGATGTTGATAAATGTTCATAAAAAAAAAGTTTTTTGTTTTAATTTCCTTTAATTCAAGTTTTATTATTCTGTTGCGGCTAAATTCTGCCTAAATTAATGATTTTTTGAAGCTACGATGTAAAATACAAGATTTATTGAGTCTATATTCAAATCTAAAAGTATAAGTAATTCAATGAACTAGAATTGGGCGTATTATCGAATGCTTAATACATACTTATCTTATTTCACATTCTATTTGGATATCGGATTTTATATATTTATAAATAATTTTCCGAAAAAGTCACAGTTTTTCTATTAAAATAATTTTGTGATAAATTTAGTAGACTTTCTAATACTCTTATGATATCTGCCAACAGAATGTTATATTTTCCGAATATTACATTTGATTTAAATTTTCTTATTATCCCCTTTTATTTTTGCAATATATTTAAATGAATAATTTGAATATGTTTTGCTCGAAACAAATATTTTAATGATTTATTTCAAATATAATAAGTACATTGAGTTGTAAATTAAATTGAATTTTTAACTACTGATTAAAAAGGTTTCATTAACATGAGTTATAAAATATTTATAGAAAATTATATGAGACGCATACATAGCTCATTCAGTTTGTAATAGTTGTTCATGGTTCCATAATAGGTCCGTAAATAATTTGAGTTCAGCAGTACTCTTTTAATTGAAATGATTATATATCACGTTTGATATTTAATTAATGTGTTCATTAACTAAATATAGACGCAAAAAATTAATTCATCTAAAATGAGCTAAATTATAAAAAACCATTTTCATATCAATTTTTTAAAATAGATATTATACATTGTGGCACATATTTCGACCAAAATAATGAGGAAGTTTAGACCCTTTATTATTCAAAGATATAATTAAATGTATTGATGTACATCAGAGAGATAAAATCGTAATATGGCCGCCTCCGCTAATATAAACTCATATTACTATACATAAAAAAGTCCCGTTCCATCACCGCCTAACCATAAGGTTGCTTGGGCGATTTATATTGATAAAATCATAATTTCAAAAAAGATATTCTGAGTGAAGATAAATTTAATTTTGACGAAGTTAAAAAGTATATCTTATTTATGTTTGCATACGAAAGGTCAAGCTCATGTTTATCTTTTCCATCAAAAATAATACTATTAATCTCGTATGTTATTATTCTAAGCTTATAAAACATGATTTGTCTCTTTTCTGAGTAATTCATTAAATTATTGGCCAAAAATAAATTACTTATTGATATAATATTAAATTTAGCTATTCTTCAGTCTATAAATGGCTGATGTTGAGATTTAGTTTGATAATTGAAAACGCTTCGTGTAACGTTAACGTTGTTCTTGTTGTTAACATTATTGACGTTGTTAATAGCGTCGCCCTTCAACACATCTGTGTATGTTAAAGATGTATTGTTTTGCTTAACCTTGACTAAACGCTGATGATGTTGTTGAGCTGATGAAAATGTTGCACTAATGTTAGCTCTAGTACTCGTGCTTGTTGCACTAGATTAAAAGTTGTGTTGATTTTCTTCGCACTGTAGTGATCTCTTCATTTTACTTAGAATATTTCTTTTGTGTCGAGGAAATTAGATGTTTTCAATTGACGAAAATATGTATTTAGGCCTATAATTGATTTTAAAAGAGTTTCAAGTTTCATTTTATGTTATAAAGCATTCTAACCATTTCAACTTATTCTAATTATATTTCAGTCGACGAGACTTGTTTACGTTTAAAATATTACTAAGCGTTAATGAGAGATCGCACCATTTGCGAGAGAAGTTTTTTTTTGTTCTCATACATTTTCATATATATATTAATTCTAAAAACGAAAAACTTAATTATGTTATTTAACTATAAGGTGCATTGCGTTGAGAGTCGCCACAATCTTTCTGTTACACAGCTGCATATAAAAAAAATTATCTTTGTATTTGAATCTAACCTACAGAACATTTGTGGCAACTCTCTACACGATGTTGTTCGCATCGTACCGAATGTTCTATTCTGACAATCAATTAGTACACTGTTTCAGTTTTGTTGCCAAAAGACGTAGAATATTCTCTTGAAAATATATATGTTTGTTCATTCAATCCATGGGACCGGACCATGAGGAAAAAACCAAGTATTGGATCCGTAATTTTTTTTTCACTTCAGTTTTGAGAAATTGGAAATATTTTGAAAAAAATCAAGTATTGGTTTCGTGATCTATTTTCTAGACTACTTTTTTTCTGGATCTCAGGATTGAGTGCTCAGATATTAATGGTCAATATACCAAAAGATTCAGAATTTTGAGTTCGTGAAAATATACATACTGCGTTTTTGAAATATTTCGTTTTTTTTGTCTTCGGATCCAATTTCTTTTTTTCTATTTTCTCCAAATCCAGTGGGAGAATGTTGACGGTCAAGAAACCAAAAGACGTAGAATATTTTTTTTATCAAAATAAATATATTTTTATTCTGAACTATTTCGTTTTTCGGTCATGGGATCCAATTTAGTGATCTTAACCAAAACATATATATTTTCACAAGCACAATATTCTGCGTCCTTACTTTTTTTTTTATATAATTACATTAGCTGTGATGTAGCGTTTCTTTCGGCCTAATTTGACTAGTAATAATAAATATTGGACATGCACACGAGGGAGGGGGGGTTGAGGTATACTATCTTTACTAATTTTTGAACCGTGTTTTTTTTAAAAAATTTGAAAAAAGGTCAGCGTTATTTATTTTGTTTTTATATATGATTTGCTAAAGAAAAAAGGTCATCGCGCAGTATAAAATATATTAAAATTTCTACTCTACCTCTAGTTTTCAAATTTACCCCGTCGTTCATATCCCATATTTCATACATAACGAAAGTTGTGCTCAAAATGCTATAAAAAAATATGTCCATTCAAAATAGTTGAAACAAAATGAAGAAGCACAAAAAAATAAATAAATTTTGAAAAATATCATTTTTATCTGTTGTAAATTGTTATTTGTTGGTTGCGAAATTTATTGTTACTAACCCGAAGAAAACCTATTGAAATATATATACAGCAGTTAAATAAGAACATGAAAAACAGATAAATGATTCATAATACTACTAGCTACCCTTGGAAAAAAAAAGTCTTTTCCTGGAATAGTATGAAATTCATACCATTAAAATGTATGAGAAGGTATATTTTGGAACATTCATACCATAAGTAGTTATACCTAATTATATAGTATTAAAAATTTCATACCACATCTAGGTATAACTTATGGTATGTGAGTTCCAAAATATACCTTTTTATGGTATGAAATTTATACCATTCCAGGATATGACCACTTTTTTTTCACTAGGGTATTGGAAGTGAAATTAAAAAAGAATTGAGCATTGCTCATCACGGTGCAATATTTCGAATTAATTCTAAAGGTGATAATTTTGATTTTGATTTTAATCAAATCGGTTTCTTGAATATTAATGAAATTAAAATGATTGATATTTAAATTGAATAATTTATTGTGCACGTCCATTAAATTTACTTCTCTGTATTTTACTAAAATTAAACAATTATTTATTAATTTCCAGATTAATTAATTAATATCCCAAATATTCGATGTGTCAAGTGTCATGATATATGAAAATGTTATGAATAGAAATGTTTTGTTAAACACTTAATTTATAATAAATAGTTTGTTTGTCATAAATTTAAACATTTATTCAAGATCATTAAAGATTATTCCACAATGCAGAATGTGTGTTTTTTTAAATACTTGGGTTGGTCTTGTTGGTGTTACTATAAATAATGGATTAAAAGACATACGAATTTTTAAATGTGGTTGTTTAGATGTTAAGGCACGGGACGGAAACCCCGCCTCTGCCTCATCGGCTACAATGTTCTGGTAGCCAAGAGAGTTTTGCCGTTGACTCGTACTGCGGCAGTGGAGGTTTAAACAGCGGTGGCCAATGGCCAATACCAAATTGTGGTGGGCCTATGTGTCATCATGGACCAGGACCAGGACCACCGAGCGGCAATTTAATGAATCCTGGTCCATTACCATTTAATGGTCCTCTTCCACCACCACCATTGTGCAATCCTTGTAGTTCTAATAGTTTTAATTCAGTGCCATTACCTGGACTCTCACGTTGGGGACCACGTACATCGTGTCCAGTGCATAGTCCATTTCGGGTTCGTGTTCCAAATGGATCCATTTGTTCAGGACATCAGGTAATAACAAATTATGTTATTTTCATCTTTGTTTAATAATATTTATGTTTTCAATATAAACAACATTTTTATTATATAATTAATTTTATGAATAGCGTTCCAAAATACCATGTTAAACAATCAATTTTAAATTTAAAACATATTCTGACTATTCTGATTTATAAAGTTATGTAATATGCAATCGGAATAGATGTCGAGATCTATTAATTATTTATATTTTCTATTTATATTTTACATTATATATTAGAAATTTGAATTAAGCAATAAGTGCTTAGTTTTCCTTAAAATACTTCTGTTTTCAAGCTTATTTACAGAAAAAAAAAAACGAAAATCTTTAAATAGTAAGAGAATTTAATATTATGCTGAATCGATTTTCATTTTATTTATTTTAATTTATATTAAATTGTTACATCTCAATATCAGATATTTTCTTTCCCCCCAAACATATTATATTTAATTAAATTTTAGTTTATTTCTACAAAATTGTCCATTTTGATTTTTTTAATTATTAATGAAGAATATATATTTGATTTGCTTTGATTTTTTAAATTAATTTTATAATTCGCTGACAACGAATCGTGGTCCAATTAAAACAATTAAAATTTTTGTATTTATTTCTATACGTTTGTTTTTAGTTTATTTTAATTCTGCGATGAATAAAACAAATTTAAATCATTTTATTTCAAATTATCTCAATCAGAGCAATATTTTTTATTTAACATTCTTATGCTACAAAAAGTAAAATATCAACAGTTTTAAAATCCCTAAAGTTCATACATATTATTCATGCAACACTTTGTAAAAGAGTTGGTAAGCATGATATTACGTATTCATTATATGTTTAAATGTTTTTACATTTGTTACGAATAAAGGAAATAAAAAAGTTATAACATTTTTTTGAAATTCGTGTCACCTGATGCATACATTCCTGCACCGCATATATTTAAAAAAAAAAAAAAAGATGTGCGCTTAGACTGTTTTTATTTTTTTTGTATACTCTATATAATTTGTATGTGTATTAGCGATTTTGTTATCTTTTTATGGTATACACACACAATAAAGTCTATGGTGAGTGAACAATTGTATATAGGTATTAATAAGGTGGTTTGGTTTTGCATATTTATTTAGTTTGTTAATTTTTCAGAATACGATAGTGCTGAATCGTGAGTAAGGACAAAAAAGCTTAAGTTTTCTGGCGGAGTCGATTACGTCTAAATTTGATCCATGCGCAATCGAATTATCCAATTTTCATAGATTTTATTAGGCTCTTTTTTTGAAAATTTATTTAAGTCGAACTTTTGCCATTTCAGCTCTTTTAGATAAAGAACTTATGAACACTGTGAGAACTTTATGAAAAATCGAAAATTCGATTGCGCTTCTGCAGGGGTCATATATTGACGAATCGGCTCCGCCAAAAAACTTTAGTTTTTTTTGCATTTCTCACGATACACCATCATTGAAAAAAAAAGAAGTGAAAAACGATCAAAAATAAAAAAATGTTGTGAAGTACAGAAAATTAAGCAAGCGGGATAATAATAAAATATACCTTCTCTCGAGTTTTTTTTTTAAAAAAAAATACCCTTCCTCGATTTTGGACAAGCATCAGAGGGTCAATCGCCGAAATTTTTCGTATACAGAAATATTATTATTCCGATTGACTTTACATATAAACATAAAGTTGTACGGAATATTGCTAATTCCGCATGCGAACAATGTCAGACCTTCAGTGTTGTTCTTGTAATAACTAGCTGATTTTTGTATTAGACCAATGGAAAAAATTATTAATAAATAAAACATTTTTAAAATTTTCCCTGAGGACCGTTGACTAGGTTATACTAGAATATTATGAATGATATACAAAGCTGTGTGCTTTTCCATGCATCCCATCCGCACAATATACACATCTCATCGGCAGCAGATGTAACAATTTATTTTTGTATCAGAATATCCGCATATGAATATTCTAAACATATACCTGAGTGGGATGGTAGCTGTTTTTTTTTTTCGGAATTACTTTTTTGTGTAAAAATTAAAAATAAAACGAGCCTCTCTTGATTTTTTATTCAGTGAATTTTTTATATATTTATAAATTTGGACCGAGGGTAGATAATTTGAAAACCGTAACTTCTTTTTTCCTTTTTTTTTTTCAAACGCACATTTAATCAAAAATACCTTTTAATATTATGTAATAATAATATATTATAATGATATAATATTTTAGCGGAAATACATTTTAATGACGAACACATAATGAACAAGCTTTTAACTATATGGCTATACGGTTTAATATTTATTTAATTTTTCTTTTCATGTTTCATATCATTTTCAGAAATATTTTTATGTATTTTCTATATAATTTGCGTATTAAATTCATGCTAATTATCTTACACAAATTATGTATAATAGCATATAGAGAATTATTCAATTGTACTGAGTACTTAGTTATGGGTATGCTGTAGACAAAATTTATTTGTAAATAAATTTATAAAGCATTTCAACAATATAAATTACTAAAATACTTAATGAATTACATGTTCGACATACCAGAATGTATGTTATACTATGAGTTACATAATCCCATTTATATTATATAGGTATTGGTAGATAAAGATATAGGTAATTGTAATACATACATCATATTAAGTGTAGGAACATGTTACTTCTATTGTATATACTGTTATTGTTTGCTTACTGCTGGTGTTCCTGTTTCAGCCTTAAAATTTTATGCGCATTTGTATGTATACATCATCTGTAATAACTAAAATGTATAGAATCGTGTAATAAAATATTATTTGTAACGAAATTAACACTGAAATGAACAAATATTGTGTGCACAATTTTGTAAATATATGATTTAACAGACGAATAACGTAAAACAATTTATATCTAATGTCTATATTCTACTAAAATGTAAACTATAACCAAAATAATATTCGTTCGAATACCCAATTAAATCTTTTATATTTTCGTGGTATGATAAATACATTATACGTAACGCGCTTTCAATATAACAGTTATATGGATAGAAAACCATCCAATATTTTAAGCATTGCTTTATTTTAATTTAAACAATATGAGACCTGTGTGGAACGTAGCTCTATTAAAATAGCATTAAAAAAATATGTGGGTATATGGAATTATTTTTTTTGTGTTTTTTATAATTTATATTTTATTTATAATTTGTATTTATTTATATTTCTTTTATATATACATATTAAGGTGACCGGGTTTTCAGCTTTCTGGAATTTTGGGAAGCATATCTTCAAATATTGTTATATTTAGTGTATAATAAAGATACCCAAAATTTGGTGCCGATAGGCCCCAAGGGTCCTAAAGTTGCTTTTAAGAATATCTATGAAATAAGCATAGGGCCCCTTACCAAAGAAAGTTTGTGGAGATGTAGAAGTAGCTATACGACTTTGTAAGAGTTTCGAGAAAATAATTTAAAAAAAAAACTATTAAAAAAAAATTCCATACATTACCCGGCGACCTCAAATAGATTGTTTGAACATGATAAAATGAATGGAGGTAAAGCACATTACTATATGCCCGTTCTTTTAAAATAAAAATTATTTTCTGCAAGTGACTTTATAATTATTTCCACCGACATTTATTTTATTTTCTTAATACATATATTTAAAAATAAATTCTTTAAAACTAAAGAATAATAAAATGACCAAAAATGTATAGTCCATTGATATTTGTAAAGTTTATTTAAAAGAATAGAGATTCCTTTATTTATCATAACATAACTGTTTTTCCATTTTTATACATTTCATACATTTTAAAAAGGTAGATGAACATTGATCCGTAGCAAAAAATTAAAAAAAAAAAACTTTGTCATGTACATTCGTGCATATATTTGCATGTTCTAAACAGATAAACAAATATAGATTTTCTTCTCTCTTGCTTTGTTCTTTTTTATTTTATAATATTTTATACCTAATATTTTATGTTTTTTTTTTTTTTTTTTTTTAATTTTCTGCCTTTATCACCATAATAATTTTTAACACCTCTAATGAATGACTGCCATAACAGAGATTAGAACGGGAAAAACTTCCATCCAGAAAGTATATATATGCATTTTTTATTATTCGACTTTTTTATGGTGTTCATTATTATACTACCTGCGTATCTAAAGTGGTTATTATTTTATTTTATTTTTTCTGTCGCAGTGGCAATATACATTTTGATGTAATAAATATTGTCTATATTATGTCTGCTATCTTTTAGCAATGTCTATTAAACGAAATAAAAGAAAACTTTTTTTTTCCACCCAACAAGTGATAATAAAACTATAATAAAAATTACTTTGACCCTAGTATTGTTTAAATGATATATTTTCTATATATATGTATGTACATGTAAGTATTAGGTATGAGTACAAAGTATGGCCATAACACAAATAGAATAGATTAATACAAAAAGTTTTCCAATTTATTTTTTATGTTTACTTATAACTGGAAAATATTTTCAGTTATTACTTACCTAATACAAAAATCAATACCCAAAGCCACAAACAAATACACATAAAAATATATGTATAAATATATATATGAAGAAAAAAGAGATATATTCATTCTCATTGCACTTATTCAAAGGCGGTTATTACCATATTTATAGAAGTTAATATGAAATATATAGTTTATGAACCAATATCCTATACATACGAGTATATGATTAGTTAAAAAAACCCAAACACACAAAAATATTTCCAATTTTAAATTTTTACTTCCAATGCATTTATTTGATACACGGAGCCCCAAATATATTTATGACTTTATACGGTCTGTCCACTCCATTTATTTGCATTCCATAATCCATTATTGCTTGCACTATAAATATGCGTACTCATAATCCCTTTTTACATAACTGTATGTTATGCATGAAAAAAAAAGAGGAAAAGAGAAAACAAATATTCATTCAGATTTTTAAGTAAGTATTTACCTAATCAATAATTAATATCCGGTAAAATGAAACTTTTTAAAAATTTATAAAATATTATAATTGTTACTTTAATACTAAGCAGCATACCCAATAGACAATTTGAAACCGAAACTATAGTCGAAATCATTGATTTTATAATGGTTTTCACAACTGTTTAAATTTTATACTGAGACAAATTAGTTTTTATTTGAATTTTCAAGAGATTTATTCTTTTCGCTCCAAATTATTGGTTTTCAAACAGTTTATTGTAGATATTTAGAATTATTGGTTTTTAAACAGTCTGGAAACCGTTTGAAAACTGCTTTATTAAATAGATTTAAAATGGTCAAATTTCAATTTAAAATACTTTACTGTAATAATTTGGTATGAAAACGATTTGAAACATACAATCCAATGATTATTATAATAATGTTTTATTTTAACTTCAATCTGAATTTTGTAAAGCTCAACACAAAGCAAATAACATGATCTTAATTACCAATTAAAATAATTTTATTTAATCATTTTCAAACCGTTTTGCATGTTTCATTTATAAATGTTCTTCAAATTTTTTTTTTTTTTAATTAATAATAATTTATTATCTAATTATATTGTAGAGTTATATTTAAATTAATATATATTATATATAATATTTATAGTAAAAAAAAAATGGAAAAATGGTTATACGACGCATTAAACAAAAACATTCAAACCAAAATAAAACCCAGTCCAAAACGGTTTTGAGACTAAAAATTGTTTATTGGGATATATTGGAATATCAAATATATTTCTGTATTAAACAATGTTAAAAGTTTGGATTTTATTTCATCAAATTTACGAGTAAAAAAAAAAACTTCTCCAAAACTCTACTTGAAAAGTAAAGAAATATTTCAAACTTTTTTTTTGTTGAGGGCAATGAGAGTTTCAATCACTTATTAATAAATTTAATAATTCTAATATCTATATATGTATATTTCTAAAGTGTAATCCATTTTAACCGATCTTCAAACTTCATTATATGCCTAGAATAAATATTTCCTTATAAAAAAAAAAAATACCTAATAATTGAACGAAAATTTATTGAAGTGATCTAATTGATTTATTTTCCTGACAAATTTTAGCAATTTGAAAAAATACCGTTGATATTACTAGTAACTTGATTAGGTATATTTAAATAAGTACGGATATATACATATAATTTTATTATATCATTGCATTGACTTATTGATTTTCCTTCTAAACCTCTACAACTCGAAAGAGAAAAAAGAAAAAAGAAACGACTTCTTTTTATTTTTATTTTTATTTTTCAAATAAAATATTTGCTCAACTTCAAAGACAATAACGGGATTTATATATTATATAAATGGATATAGACCATCTCCTATCATGACATGTTTTATCTATATTTTATTTGCAAATTAAAATGTCCTTTTTCCCATTTGGACGGATGTCAAAAAATATTTTTCAATATTTTGCGTTTTGAGTATAATGTTAGAAGAATATACTTGTGGTGTGATGACTATATATATAAATTTTTCTTTGTATGGGGAATGTTATGCACGAACAAGACGAACGGAAATGTTCATTCTTCATTATATGCAGGATATATAGAGTTTAGGTTTGATATAAACAATAATCAAGTAAAAGGTTGTTATCGAATAAAAAAAAAATCAGCTTATATATCCTTCAAACCTTCCAGTTCAGAGATGTATTTTGTTGGTTCTTCAATGTTTTGGATAATATTTTTGTAAGCGAAAAATAAAAAATTTAATACGCATGAAATATTGAAAATAGAAATTTTTGAATTTGTTAGAAAAAAAAAAACAAAACAAAAAAATGTGTCCCTTTTTTTTCAATTCCTAAGTTTTATAACTTTATAAAAATAAAAACATTGATAAATATTTTGTTTTTTGTTTTTTTTTTGGGTTTGAAATATCCCATAATTTTCAACCAAAATCCCCCTCGTTGCGTACGAACTAATAAAATAAAAAAAAAAGAAAGAAGTTCAATACAAAAAAAAAAATTACTGAGAGTAAAATTTTTAGTCATTTTAGTCGCAAACCACCCGCCATATTGTTGAATAAATATTATAAAGAAAATATTGGTGCGATGCTGTGTTGGTGTATAAAAAATTTGGATTATGTTGCAATAAATCATATTACAAAAAATGAAAAAAAAAAAAAAAATTGAAATTACGATCATAAATGTCTATAATTTAGGTTTAATAATAATATGTAAAACAAATATATTGCCTGTATATGGGAATTAAGTCACACGATATATCATGGTCCTGCGGTATATGAAATGTAACCAGAGAGGTGTATATAATTGGGTTATAAAAATCGTATATTACAGTTTTCAAATACATAGATATGTTCTCATGGTTTTTGCATATACCAAATGTGCCTATGTGTTGTATAATAAAAATGCGTGTTTTATATGCCACTAAAATCAAAACCTTTTTTTTTTTCATCACTTTTCTTCTTTTTTTTTCTTTTTTCTTTTTTTTTTTGTAAATAGATAGGACATAAATTTACATATCCACAATGTTGTATCAATATATATTTGGTGTATTTAGAAATTTTAAGGATGCGATGTCCTTTATTTTTATTTATTAGTGTTATTATTTTTATTAAGTATTTATTTTTATTTTTAAATTACGGATTGATTATGTACAAGTTTTTACAGTATAACTAGTATAACTACACAAATTTTATTATTATATTCTACATTTTATCTATAGCATGGTTACTATTTAAAATTCTGTTCGAGTGTTTCGAAAACTGAATGATTTAGTAAATAGCTCAAAACCTTTATACCGCAAAAGTGTATGTGCGCTTGTTATTAAATTTTAATAAGAACTAGTTACTTTTTATAGAAAACGTACTTATAATTTAAGTAAAAAAAAAAACCTTGAAACAAATGATTAGACTCAAAAAACGATTCGGTGTAATAAAAATAATACTCTGATTCTTAATGGTTTAGCAACACATTTTTTTTTATAGTTAACTAACACCTGCTTCAAGAAGCACCGAGACAAATTTTCAAAATATGAAATACCTACGTGATGACTTTTTTTTATTATTATTATTTATATTATTATTATTATTATTATTATGAAGCTATTGCTGAAATAACAGTTGATAAAAAAGAAAAAGAAAATATAAAAATAAAAATTCAGTGATGTGAAGTCATGTATATTAAACTATAGTTAAGTACACACAACTAAAATACGGTTCCTATTCTACACATTTTACCTGAACAATATTCATTTGCATATTATTTATTATATAAGCAGAGTGTAGGAAATGGTTTAAAAGTCTATTGTCTTTTTTTTTTGCGATTTCGTCGTATGAAAACTGAAACTGGTTGGATCGTTGTCTGGTATGTGCCACAAATTGGATTGTGCTTCAGCTATGTTATAATAAAATTAAGAGGGCAAGGTGTGATATTTTGTTTTTATTATTTGTTTTTTTTTTTATTATTATGCATCTCATGTACATGTACAATGTATGTATTTAATATGGCAGAATGGTCGTTGGTCATTATATTGCAGTATATTTTCAATTTAATTTTAATGAAAAAAATAAAATAAAATAAATAAATATGCGTGTATTCATTTGGTTGAGATAAAACCAAAAATATATTCGTACATATTAAAATGGATTCTGAGCAATTTCAATGAACTGCCGAATTGGCAATGTAGTACATAAGAGATTTTTAAAATTTAAATCAAAAAAGATCATAAAATTGCAGTAGTTAAAAGAGAATCTATCTTACATACATTCAGAAGAAAATCCATTAAAATTTCAAAGCATTCACATTAAAACCAAAACATACACACAAGACGAATAGAAAAAGAAAGTAAATAAATAATTGCTTTTATATACAGTGAAATACAAAAACATCATCAACAACCATCACTCACTACCATAAATTACTTTCGTCTGCATACAAATGATTTCAAGCAAATCATTTTTCATGTTACAATTTTGGAAAACAATTTTTCTTTCATAAAATTGACTTACAACATTGTTTCTAGCACTGATTTCACTTCTAAGATTAACTCAACTATTTATATACAACTGTCTATTTATTTTTAATACAACAACTAAATGGAATATGGACTCTGCTATGCTTTACCGTATTTATAATTTGGGATATTGGATATATTAATCTTATTAGAATAAAGAAAAAAGGGGAAAATAAACGAAAAGATTAAATTAACTAAATTTATCATTATGCTGTAAAGATTTTTTTTTTTATTGTTGCTGAGTGTTCAATTTTTAATTTGAAAAATAATGGTACTTTAGAAGAAAATCAAAACAAAACAAAAAAAAACCAAAAAAAACAAAACAAAAATAAATAAAGAACATAGAATAAAATAACATAAAATTAGGATTAAATATTTTGATACTTTAAAGCTAACAAAGATAAATTTCTTTTGTTTCAGGTAATTAAACATTTTAAACAATCTCATACAAACAAAGTAGGCCTACTAAACGTAAGTAAAATTGCTTAAAAAATATCATTTACTATAAACAGTTTTATAAAATAGTTCCACGTACTTAAACTTTGCCATGTTGTTTGTGAAATTAATTCAATTAAAATGGTATACATTTTAAATAATAATACAAATTTCATTATTCAATTATAATAGAAACAAATTTAATTCAATTCTATAATTTTTAATCAAAACAATTGTAAATATAAATTAAAGTCTATATTATATTATTGTATGCACCCGTATTATAAAGAGAACAGAGTTTATCTCACGCTCAATATTTCTTTGTTTTTATTCATAATATAATATAGTAAAATATTATTTATAATTGTTTTGCGGTAAGAATATATCCGCAAAAACGGCTTTTATATTAATCATCTTAAAATGAACACAAAAGAATCAAAAAATTTCTTTACCGCGTGCTTTTACATTTTAATTGTTATACACCGAAACAATAAAATTTTATTATTATTCTGAGGAAACCGCACATTTTCTACATTATAATTAAATTTATATAAGTTTAAATTTTTCGTAAAGCAATAGAGATAGAATAATGAATGTAATAGAAATCTTCGTTGCGTTGCGTTGCGACGTATTTAATCAGTATTTATATAATTATAAATTTTTTATTAAATAAATTTTATGATCTTTACAGTATTCTATTCTTCCATCACCTTGGTCTCATTGAATTTGTTGTGATCTTATATTACTTGTGCTCGGCTATTCTCAGATAATTATTTTAAAACTCATTCTTTAATATTCATTCTTACTCCATTTTTTTTTATTATTATTATTATTTTGTATAAATACCTGAAAACATCAAACTATAAGTTTCTGCAGATGCTTCAAAGGATTTTTAATTTAATTTGAATATTTTTAAAAGCTAAATATTTGCTTACCAGACAAATTTTTTACTTTGATAGATTAAAATTAAATGCTTTGTCTGGGAGCTTAGAGAGAAGACAATTGATAAATTTAAACAAAAATAAATCAAAAGGCATCGTTTTTCCGCTTCGCAGCTAATCAAGAACATAACTCTTCTGTAGATTCACAAAAGATTTTCACTTCATTTAAGATATGGTCGAAAGTAGCATTTTAGCTTTTCTTTTTGTTTGTCTTTTCTTTGTCGTTCAATTATAAATTTACCTCTAAAAGACTAAAATACAAAAACAAAAGCACTACAAAATTTATGCAGATGGAAATAGGCTAATAAGATTTTATCAAAAAGTGATTGAATACACAGACAATTAGAGCAAAAATCGTAAACAATTTTTTGTTTTAGTTTTTTTTTGTTTGTTTTTATGATTGATTTGACAGTTGTTAATTCAGTTGAGCGCGTTTTAATTTTACTAAATACTAATAATAAAAGCTTTCAATTAGTTTCACTTATATTACCCTTTTCAAATGCAATATAAACCATTTTCGGCTATTTTTAATTGAAATTTTATATAGATTTATACTCAAACTTTCATTAGTGCAATACTTGTTTCAATAATTTAAGTGTTATATAATATACACGCTGTACATTAAAACTCTGCTTAATTAATATTAATTTACGAATTTTTTAAATGGCTATTTATGTGAGATGATAATTATGCATTTTACATTTGGAATATGCTCTTTTGGATTTATCATAAAAGCGGTTGAACCGAAAAAACAAAATCCCTAAATAAATAAATAAAACAATTAAAAACGAAAAACAGTGGTTGCTATAATTTCTCCATTATATAAATGAATATAAAAAGCAGCTATGATAATAATTTTTAATAAACAAGCAGACAATGTCGTATTCCAGAAATTAATGTCAATTCGAGGTTTGTGCAAATTCCTACCTATGTCCCACCACAATAAAGTGGTTTGACTAAATTTACTACCAAGTATTTCTATATTAATGCAACCTAGACTACGTACGTACACATATATATTATATATTTTGATCAAAGCGACTATGAGTGCGTTTATTACATAACTTTGGTTAAACACTGATTTATTAATGTATTTTTCGATAAACCGCACAAACCAAACTTAATTTTTTTGTTTAAAAAAATAAAAAAAATCAGTGGTAAACACCATCCATATCAAAATTCACAGACAATATTTGTATAATTTATTTTTACTTTTTTTAATATTATTTTAATTAATAGAATATATAAAGTGTCTAAAATTATTTTTATTTATTTTCATGGTCCTGTGTACTGCATTGCGTATAACTATAAATATTATATATATGGAGATAGACATATATAATAATGAGAAAAGTCAAGAACACGTATAATAATGTTTGGTTGCTTCTTCTTTTTTAACCTTTTATTCTCAACCTACACAAATTAGTCATAATTTTTAAAAGAAATTAAAGGTCAGGTGGTTTGGGTTATGCCTGATTTTCATTATTGCTCTTATATTTTTTTGTATTCTAATTTGAAATTTTTAATTTATTAATTAATTAATGAATCTTTTAATTGATTTGTTTATTTATTCACAGTTTTTTTTTTTTTTTTTTTCATTAACTAACGAATAAAATGAAAGAAGGTATATTAATTTTAAATGCCAAATTAGCTTTTTCTATAAATGATGAACCAATTTACCCTTTATTTCATCAATTAGTATTTTCTTATTAATAATTATTTTTCATTTTAATTCTACATCGCATTGTTTAATATTTTCTTAATTTTTAAATTTATTTCATGATAAATTTTCCAATTTGTTATACGAATAAAGAAGCAAACAATAAAAATAAAATAAGAATGACCATAATCATATAATGTGATTTCAGCAACAAAATAAAAAAAAAAAAGAAGAAAAATACGAACGAAAAAACATCAGTAACATACTTTTCCAACAACATTGTTATTGTATGTTTTTCCAGAGGATCGATATAATGTTATTTCAATAAAATTTGAAATAGCCTTCTTAAACTACTTTAAAGCTCTTCTTTATAACCTTAATTTACGACGTATTAAATAATGCATTGTATATATCGTTGTGTCTGTATGGTTTTGTAAAGAATTGATAAATTGAAGTTGGAGTGGAAAGATTATACCGTACATTGTTAGCGTTCGTGTATACATACAAAATATTTTATAAAGTTGTATTCAGTATTCCAGTCAGCGTTATGTTTAGAACATCTGTTTATTGTAATGCTGAATGCGGCATAGAATTTTTTTTTTCGTCATGTTATTTGTATTTGTACACACGAACACAATAGCAAAAAAAAAATATATATAAGAAGAAAAAGAAGAAGAAGAAGGTGAAGAAGAAGAAAGTTCATTCTAATAATCTGATTTCACACTTCGTGGACTACATTTTGTATCTCCCCACCAACTTTTGAATATATGTTCTGAATACGTATATTTAAAATAAATAAGTACATGAATAATTGTTGGTTGTTATTTGATAGAATTAATTTATATAATTATAAACTGTGACTTGTGCGTACTTTTTAGGACTTCCAGTCACAGTTTTCAATAAAA
This sequence comes from Catotricha subobsoleta, assembly GCA_011634745.2. Taxonomy (NCBI): domain Eukaryota; kingdom Metazoa; phylum Arthropoda; class Insecta; order Diptera; family Cecidomyiidae; genus Catotricha; species Catotricha subobsoleta. The sequence goes on from JAABKK020061219.1 coordinate 18,972, forward strand.
CTACGTTATTTTGAATTTTAACACCGACGTTTCGAAGATTGTTTGTCTTCTTTTTCGAAGTTATTTAGTGAAATTATATAAAAATTAACGTAGTTTTATTGAAAACTGTGACTGAAAGTCCTAAAAACTACGCACTATTTACAACAACCAGTCGATATAAACGGTAACAGTAGCTGGCTATAATATTGGTCACTCTGTAAGCTATCAGTAGTTCATCTTTCCAATTAATAAATGTACTTGCATGTCTTGTTATATTATTCATTTTAAATATAGTTTATCTTTAAGTTAACTGTTATAAATTTTCTTTAATAAAATATTTATGTTATAATTTAATAAAATGCTTCTTTTATATGTTATAAAGATAAAAAGAACTAGGTCACGATACAACAAAATTAATGACTATCCATTCTATAATAATATGTGTGTTTGCTCTATCTACGGGGGTTGAACATATGAACATAACCAGCGATTTTCTATAACAAAATAATACCTCACTTCATATATTTATAATATGTTACGGGTTTGCCTCGGTTTGCCAAAGAATGTATATGTATATATAATATATATGAAATATATTGTATTAAACGTATATTCCCTCTATTCGGTAGATAACCATTTATATAAATATCTATATTATACAGCTTGGTAACTATCTCTATATATCTAACCAAACCGTTACAAATGAATCGTCTTTTTGCTTTCATTATAAGGAAGTTTTTATCCGTTTAGTTTTCTGTTATTCGATCGATAAAAATATGGTGATACATTGGAAAAACGAAATAGCTAAAGTAATCTTTAAATCTTTAGACTATCAGCTAACCAATTTTTGTAAATTGAAATCGTTAACATTACATTTCATTGTATTGTTTTGGCAACAAATTCTTTTTATTTCATTTTGCGCCTAAAGCTTCTTTATAGAACAATGTTCTTTTTGTATAAAATGCTGAAAGCACTCGATAATTTACATTTAATTGGTTTTTTTTTTCCTTAAAGATCACTGTTGGCAGTCATAATGGGTGAAAATAATGTACAAGTAATGCAAAAAAAATTATATATAGTAAAAAAAAGTAAAAAAATAAAAATAAACACAAAAACAAAGAGATTAAGACAGTAATTCCTTTTTTTTATGTGCTGCCTGATGCTATAAGATGTTGTTTAAAAGCTTTCTCGTTAGACTTCAAATGTATACGCTTACGCAACATAATGCATGCATATAAATTGAAAAGAACTTGTTTCAGATTTTTGGGGAACTTTTTTTTTAATTTAAGTAATATTAAAATTTATGGGTAGATTGTAAATCAAATTTTTCATAATTTTTTTTTTACATCTGGCTTATGCTGTAATTTTATATCAAAAACAATATTTTAATACCAAGTTTAACGATATAGTCTAAAGAGATAAAATGATAATGTCGTCTTTTCACTTTCATTTTTCCAATTCACTTGAATTGTATTAAACGATTTGTTTTCTTCCTTTCAACGGTATTTTATGAATTGCTATTTTTATTCAACAACATTCAAAATTGAAAATTTGTTGTCATTTCATAATATTTCAAAATCAATGTTGAATTTTTCCGCAGCCATGAAAATTTATTGGCACAAGAGGCAAATTGAAAAAATCTCGTATCTCATGAATTATGTATACGTTCTGACAAACATTTGCACCTTTTTAACCATCGAAGTAAAATAGATTCATCGTTTCGGTCGTAAATACATGAGAGCTAGCAAAAAAGAAATAATACAGAAAGAAATTGCGGGAAAACATGAAATACTCCGTGTGCTATTAAGTAAATGGTCCGTCATTAATTTCATATACCTACCCAACACTAACATCCTCTAATGGTTATACATGGTCCTACCAAACGCATAAAACTTGAATGAATAATATGTATAAATTTCTATATCGAGGTATTGATGTATTTTACAGAAAACATCATTTAGGTGCTTATGCCGAGAATAGGATAATAATATATAGCCATTCGTACCGAAGTTAGTTATACTCACTCTGAAATTGATTAATTGATTGATCAAAGTCATTGATTTTGTTTTCGCGGTAGACAGAGCCAACAAATTTGTCAAGTTTTTTTTTTTTTGGAGTGATAGCGAACATTATTATAAAAATTATGCAAAGGCTGGGCTTACCTATTCATAATATAATGTAAAAGTGGATTTAGTTTTTTTTTTGCTAGTTATATATTTTAAAAAATACGAAAAAAAAAAATTGTCTGAAAAAATTATTCATCATTGTGTATGAGTAGGTAGGTATGAGAAATATGTCTACAGCTCGTAAAATAATGGACTCTAAACGAAAATTAGTATTTATTTTGGCGTTTCTATTTCTGATGAAAAATGGTCCTTCACTAGCAGATTGCCTAATGATGAAAAGTTTAATATCATAATCTGTCATTATTCATTTTTCGGTGTGTTCACTGAATGGAATTATATGTACATTCCTATATTTATATATAGACATATAACATATAATATACCCTTTCATTTCACCTATCTGATATCTACCATTTTCACAACAAAAATAAAAATGTAGAAAAAAATTTAATTAAATCAAAAATGAATATTTTTAATCTGAATGCAAACTCATTCAAATGACAAAAAAAAAATGTATGCAATATTATATTAATCGCTCCAAATTTTTTATATCCATTTACAAAAAAATATAAGATAATAATATAATAAAAAAAAAAAATGATAATAATAATAATAATAATAATTTCTCATTTTTAACTAATATGTAATAATATTTTCATATATTTATTTTTTTACCTATAATATACCTACTTAAACAAATATATCGAAGAGATAAGTACATATTTCTATATTATTTAAAAACATGTTCTCTCGGGATACATTAATAACATCATAAACAAACATGCAATATTTAAAAATCAAGGAAAGTAATTTTTCATGTGAATTATCCTAGGGAAATGTTTATAACCAGGTGAAGTTGAAGCGTACATTATGCATAAAGTAAAATGTAATATGTACATAATGCTAACGATATACATTAGTGTACATAAAGTATTATGTGAAATATAACAAAAAAAAAAAAAAAAACGAACAAAATAACATAAAACCATGAGAATGAAATTGTAAGTAGTTTTGGAAAATTGGTTTTGTATTATTTATATCGCATGTAGAAACAATTGTTGTAACTGTTTCTCTTTCCATTTAATGTTGTTGTGCAAATTGTAATTCTTGAGTTGTATTTAATACAATCATTTTTATGGATATATTCGCATAAATGTTTTCAACAAAAATTATTTTCGAATAAGAATAAGTAAATGGGGTTTATGTTTATAAAGCTTATGCTAGTAAAATATTCATACGTAGTGCGTAAGTATATACGCATATATAAAATAATGGATAATCATAAAAGGAATTTGAATTTATTTTGTTTTTACGATTTCGCTGTTTGTAGTTTGATGACATTAAAAATGAATTTAAATCTTTCTTTGTCCCTAATTTTTTTTTCATCTCTCTCTTTCTCTTGATTACTTTTAGCCTTGCATTGTTTGTTTCAAATTCTCTTCAGATAGGTATATTTTCGGATGACTTATCATAAAAAAAAAATGAAATTACAAGTTTATGTAAACATATTTGAAAATCAACAGAAAAAAAAAGAAAAAAAACGTTATGACTATTAATATGTACCTACGACTTTTTAATAGCACTCAGTTACATGTGTTTTTCTGTACTTTGAATTTCGATTCTTTACTCCTATCAAAAAATTATCACTTTTAAAACGTAAAAATAAAATTATATAAAACTTTTCTGCTTTTTTTTTTCTTTATAGTATACAATGTATTCAATATTCAGGTCATGTTCATAATATTCGTAGAAGATAGGAGATATTTTGTGTGTACTTAAAAAACTTTTATTTGAATTTTTTTTTCTCGATTTTGCCAATTCAAAAATATGACACGACACACCTTAACATTTATTCTGTGTGTGTACTTGGAATTAAGTAGCAAAACTGGGAATATTTTCTTTCTTGCAATTTTCATGAAAAATTTCATTTATCATAAAAATAATTTCAGTTCAATACAATATTTTGTGGGTTACCCTTGGCGGGGAGGAAGAGGATGTTTTCGATAAAGTTTATATAAAAAAATAAATAAATCATATTTCGGTATATAATATTTTAGTATCACTACATTACATTTAATAGAGTATTATACTTTATACCTATGTACATACATACGTATAGACGAGTGTGGTAAAACGAATACAAATAAAATTCACAAAAAATTCTAGGAAAAAAGTTCATTTTACCGCAACGTACATGTACAATTTCCGAAAAGAGTATTTCATTTTCTATCAATAAGTACTTACTTTTTTTTTTTTTTTTAATTAAAATAAAATCGAAAATCGTAATAGAAATTCAAGAAGAAAAACCACTTGGGTAATGAGAGAATGAAAACAGCAAGAGAGAAAAAAAAAATCTGTTTAATTGAATTGTCGCATCAGCATAATTTTCTCATTGAGGACACAAGATGCCGATATTAAAAATTATATGCATCGTCGCCAATCAATTTTCACATTTTCGTAAAAAATGATAAAATGAAAATTTGTACGAAATCAATTAGAGAAAAATAAGAAGAAAAACAAAAAGAATTTTTGAATTATAAAATAATATTGACCATTATTAGTTTGTATCTTCGGTTGGTAAACAATGTTAATTAAAGATGTTGAAAAACAATTTTATGATGAAATGTTATGGATTATTGCATTAAATTTTTATTGTACCGAGTTATTGACCCAAGAGAGGTTGTACTTATTAAACAAGTTTACTACAGTTTGTCCCAATCAAGTTATTTATCTTTTTTAAAAACTTCTTTTTGAATTTTATTTTCCAATATTACTTATTATTACTTAGTAATACCTCATTTAAATTATCTGAAACATAAATTGGTACTGATTCCATTTTGTAAAGTAAAAAAAAAAGAAGAAAAAAGAAGAAGAAAAGCTCTCAATCAAAGGATAAAATATCATTACGAGACAGTTTTTATGTTATACTGAAGTAATAAACAATTCAAAGAATTTAGCTTTTTTTTTTTCTCTGTATTTTCAAATAAGAATTTAGATTTTTTTTTTTTTTTTTTGGTTGATCATCATACATAAGTAAGTACTTATACTTATATATCATAAAAAAATTGTTATTCATCAAATGGGGTCTTTCGTCTTTTTACGTTTTTACTTTATTTTATTTTTTTTTTTTTATGATTGGTGATATGGGAATATCTCGATATTACTAAATCCTTACAGCAATCAGTATAATCCCTTTTTTGTTTTCATATTGTTTCAAATGTTTTTATTTGTCTGCAGCCATTCCACATATTGCTTATTCAAGATACTATTTAAAATAAATTTATATATTGAACCAATATTGCTTTATTTTAAAGATTTCTTAGATTTTTATTTTTCTGGCAAAAAGAAAAAGACTTATTTGTTATATAAGTCTTTTGAATAGATTATGGAATGTAAGCGGCATGTAAACAAATATCCACCTTATTTTATGTATAAAACGTAAAATATCTTAGTCGCTAAGAGAAAAGATAAATTTGATGGATTTTATAAAAATAGAAAAAGTTTTTAAATTTGAAATAAAATGAATGACAAGACTATATTTAACCAAATTATAGCCATAAATGTTAACATAGAAAAATTATCTTAGAATCAAAAATATATTTTATTATATTCTATATTTAATAAAAATTATTTGTGAGTATTTTGTTCTTACTGTGATTTTGAAAAATTAATGTAGCATAAAATGTTTTGTTTTCTAACAGAAAAAAAAAAAAAAAATTAAATAGGCACCGCGACAAATTTATTAGAGCATATTTGAAATATTTTTTGCCCCATCACATACAATTAATAAAAAAAAAAAAACTATTCGCAAATACAATTTTAATATTCAATCAATCATTATGATGAGTTTTTATTAAAAAATCTTTTACTTTCATCTTTCAGAAAATCATTCGACATACGAAATTAAAATTTTGTGCTTTCTATCAACTTTTAGCTCTATTTTTATTACACATCAAATATAAAATTACATACAAAATAAAACATTATCGAATACATAATATTTAAGGCTTCAATGAATAATATAACATTAACTTAAAATTTATTTCGATTGAGTATTGATAAATGCATGTAAAGATTTTATATCAACTGTGAAATTCATTCAACTATATATTTTGTGCATATATGCATGCAGTTGAAAACAGGTTATAATAAAATGCAAATAAATTCTACAATTTTATTTATTTTATTGTGAAATATTAAGTTTACGTTCTTTTTAACAGTGCCTGCATTATGTGACTATACCTATATATACCAAGAAATGATATTCCAATACCGTTTAACGAAATATTTCGATTTTCATATGTTATTAATCTGGAAGCAGGTAGCTGCCATACAAGAAAATGTTGGTATATATCAACCAACCTGCATTTCTTATCGTAAAAGACCCAACTGAATAAGCAAAAAAAATAAAAAGAAAAAATATAATAATAATATCCAGAGAATTCTTTAATATAAATGTGGAAAAAAATACCATCATACCATCAGCATTTTCATATAAATATATTTAAAAAAAAATAAATAAAAATAGAATTCCATCAATTTTACATTTTTACCAAAGAAAAGTAGCAAAGAAAATTCTAGGCAAGGAAAATTATTAATAAAAAAAAAAAAATCAAGAAAAGGAAAGAAAAATTGTCATTTTTAATTCTTTTTTCTTTTCATTTTATTATTAAATTTACAGTTTTTTTTTCTCTCCATTCTCTTACTTGATGTTGATTCTTGTTAGTATTAAGTGTATATATGATTATGAAGTTATGTTTCAGATTTACGGGTTATGTTTTTGCTGTAGTGATTTTGTATAGCTGTTGGTAGTTTAGAAATAAAATTGCCCATATTTTATACATAATGTATATATTTGTTCGGGTTAGTTATATAGTGATACGATTCGGTTACAACAAATAATAGAAATTAGGAATGTTTATTAAATGGCAAATCCAGATGTTGGCTGGCTACATTAATAAAGTGAGACGATATTATTCTACATTTATTTTATAATAGTACTTTATTTTTAGGAACGATGTTTAAAGAACAATTTCGTCACCAGCTTATTTAATATATTGTGGTTAGATATTACTTATATAAATAACTTATAATCGTATTTCTGATTTTCAATTTGAATTAAAAAGCATTCTAAAATAATTTTATGATGCATTTTACTATAAGTACGTTTATAAATAACTACAAGAACAGACTGATTTTGTATGGAAAATAGATACGTTACCCGTACATAAAATATAAATAAATTTAGCCAAAGAAAGCAATAAAAATGTTACTGCATACGAACACAATTGAATTCTGGGTGCATGTGGAATGTGGATCTTTATATGGTATTTATTTATTTTATTTTTATTTTATTTTTTTTCTTTCTCCAAAATATGTTATGGAAATCAAAGCAATAAAAATATATATTTTCCCGTAAATATTCTCAAATGAACACGTTTATTTTTGGTGATATTTTTATAACTGATTTTTATCGAAACGACACAGTTAAGGTACTAAAATAAAATTTATGACAAAATCGTACATACTGAAAACATATAATACTAACACATATAAATAAACATTGTAGTTTTATGTGCATATGCTTTTACTTGTCCGGAATAATAAAGATTATTAAGATTTTCTGGTCCGCGCTAAAGTGAGACGCATACATAACCAATAAAAACACACATACCACATACAACACTACCATATAAACGCGCATTTTATGAAATGGAAAAATAATCTGCAATATATTTTATTTTTTTAAAGCTTTATAAGGTATATTGGGTACAGTACAGTACATGCAATAGCCTAACTCTCAACCATTATAGTGTATCTCTGTATATATTTACGTTTTTATTTTTATTATTTTTTATTTTGTAAATATATATGAAATATCCATCTGCGGATTTTCTCTTTTTTTTTTTTTTATGGTTATAATAAATGAATAAAAAATGACAAACAATAATTTTTTGTGTTTTCCCAATGTATCCAAATATGAATTTACAATTTATTTTGCTGAAAATTTTTTGAAACAAAATGCGGACAACATTATTCATTGGATGGAATATAATTTATATTTTTATACTTTTTATTTATTTATTTTCCATTTTCCTTTTCTATAATTTACATAGATAGGGATTTAAGCTCACAAACCTTTCTAATCGAAAAACGAATAGAAAAAAAAATAATATATATCAATAAATTATTCGTTTGTGAGAGCTTTACATACAAATAAATATATTTCGTGTTAGAATACAGTAGCAAAAAGCTCCATTATTTCGCATATTTAATGCTATAATCACGTTCTTAAAACAGTTTCTTAAAATACGACATGAAAATGTTTGTACATTTTTAACAAGAAATATATTTTCGTTTATTCCAATTTTTTTTTTTTTTTTTGAAACAAATAGAAAAAATACGCATAAATTTTTATTGATGGTCCAGATTTTTCAATTGTCCATCATTTCATTTTTATTTGCACTTCAATTATTTTCAGAATCAATTTTTTTTAAAAAAAAAAAAACAATGATTAAGTAAATTAACCTTTTTACTGTTTATTTATTTAAAACTTTCATTTTATAACAACGAACATTAAAATGTTTGGCATTTTAATATGATTTAGAACCTTTTTACTTTGCACAGTTTTAATATCATTCAGCAGCCCACACATAAACTGGAAATATTTTTAGAACTTTGTCATCACTTTATTATTATTGTTATTATTATTATCATTAATATTATATAGATAATCATTATAAAATTTTTAGCTTAATATTATTAAAACAAAGTAAATATATAATTAAAAAGATCGTTGAATGATTAATGAATAGAAATAAACAATATTAGAGATTGTAGACATTTTATTAATATCTCTTATAAGTCATCATTCTATGGTGCGTTACAATAGAACTAACATGGAAAAAACATTTTAATTTAAACAAAGGTACTCATAAAAATGATTAATTATTTTGGTTTGAATTAATATCTAAGCGTAAGCACATATACAATGCGTGTTCTTTAAAATATATATCTAGTCATTTCATACCTACTTAAAAACAATCAGATTGTTGGGTTGGCTTCGGTTGGTTTGGGTGGGGTTGGGTTAGGTGGGTGAGGGAGCGGAATTGGCTTGTCTCTTTTAACGTTAAATTTTAATATAAATATCTTTCTATAAAATAAAATATATATTTCGTAAAATGCAAATTAACCAGTCGGGAAAGTTAACTATAGTTAGAAAATGTTATTTAGTATATTAACTGTTCAAAGATATTCATTTAGAGTTTCAGGCTGGTTTGATTTTATGATTAAAATCAAACATTATTTATTAGGTATAATGCAAAAATACACGTTTCAATTAAAAATTCTAATAAATAATTAGAACGTTGAGATAATTTGATTGCATAAATGGTGTGGTTATTAGTATTCCATATAAAAAGGCTATTTATTTATTTTTAATAATGATTATAATAATATAAGTATAGATTTTTTTTTTATAAATTTTCTATATTATTTATCTTAAATTTATTTGTTTGCTAAGCAACAAAATGTAAAATCGGTTTTTCTTACGAAACTCTCAAGTATCATTACATGGGAATGTAAGGATTTAGTAAATCTTGTACATTATTAAAATGTTCTATCGAAAATGCTCATGGATTTTTGTTTTTGTCAATGTGCTCATTCAATCGTAAACACTACAAATATAAAATAAAAATCAATTTTAAAACAAATTCATGGAACAAAACTAAAAACAATCCTTGTCAAAAGAGATTCTACTCTACATGAACTTTTTCCAACTAAATACATAATGTAAAATTATAGACGAAGCCAGAGAGAGAGAGAGAGAGACAAGCTAAAAGAATAAAATAGGAATAAAAGAAAATAAAAGAAGAGCGAAACAAACTTAAAATTGAACAAGTAAATTGGTCTTAAGTGAATCCATATAACCATAGTTAGTGAAGATGGTTTTTATTTTCATTTTTAACAAAGCCTTAAAAGAAAAGAGGAAAAAAAAAGTTCTTTAAAACTTTATTATACCCAAACACAATAAAACATCATAATATAAGAAAAAAAAAAAAAAACTTAATTTTTTTTTATTCGAGGAAATAGTGAAAAATATATATGTGTGTGCCTACTTTGCCGCCATTATTTTCTTGATATCCAGAGTCTTGTTTAATAAAAAAAAAAAATAGTTTGATTAATGTTTTCCTAACATTTTCTTTCACAAGAAAGAATAAAAAAACATGAAGTAGAATGAAAATGCTTGGTATATATAATCGGTATAAAAAAGACACAGATATTAATAACACACACAATCCATACACGCACGTACACACACATCGCCACACTTTTCTTATGCACATAAATTATGCAAATTATGAAAAATCGTTTTAGGGTTGTTTATTTTTGTTATTATTTTTGGTGTATAAATTATAATGATTTCTTAAAGCAAGTTAGCTCAAAAATTTCAAAAATGAAATGAAAATAGGCTATGTCAACAACACAAACATAGATAAACTGTATATAAGGAAAATATTAAATCAATCAATTCGAAATTTGTTCAGACTAAATTCACATTATATTCATTATTATTTATTAGTGAGTTGATATCTGTAGGAAAATAGTATGTGTACTGTTAATATATTTTCTTGTCTTCGTCTCATGATATATTATCATTGAGTTCAATAAACATTTATAGATATTATAAACAATAAATATGTATTTATTTAGGATTTGTTCGATATTTCTGTTTAAAAAATATGACCGTAGAATATTTTACCAAACAAATTTTAATTGAAAATGGGCAAAATATGTATACAAAATAAACACCATGAAATATTAATTAGTTTTATTAAAATCCATTTTAGGTTCTGTCTTGTTTTCTATTGATTCAATAGTCCAGTTAAATCAAATGCAAAAACAGAAAATTAAAATTTGAAAAATAATGAAAAAATGGTTGGTCTGGCAAACAGTAATACGTATATAATTTTAGAATATTTCATACAAAGCTTATTTAAGTTATAGTCATGAAGGTATTATTTATAAGTTATATATATATATATTTATATATATATGTACTAGCAGTCATTGACACTTTTATGTATTTGATAGAATCTTTTTTTGGCCATAATATTTTTAGTCTTTCTATAATATTTTCACAGACGTACTTTTAGATTTTATAAATAACTCCTTTTTAGGTTCATTTAATTGGCGCCCACGCCGCGTATGAAGTAATTGATGCACATTAGGGTGGAGCGATTTTTTTTTAAGGTCTAAGTGCTGGAAATCAAAAGGGTTCAAATAGATTTTTTTTTTTAAATGGTAAGTTGAGTAATTAAAATTAACAAAAAAACGCTCCACCCTAATACACAAAAATATAAGGATGCTTCTACTTTATTCAATACCTACAATTTGTAAGAGTTTTAATTCAAATAATAAAAACACCAAAAATATATTTCGGATATATTTAGTTTCATGATATTACCTTGAAATGATCCATAATGAAATTATCATCATGTTGCCTAATTTATTTTGATTTCTTTTGTTCCCATAAAAATAACATTTCTTACATAAGAAAATATTTCATTTTTTTTTTCTTTTTTAAAAAACAAAAGCAAAAGAAAAATAACTGTTCAAAACAATTCATTTTCGGATTTAAAATGGTTTTCTTTTATACTGCTAAGATTTAGTATATAATTTACAGTTTACTGTCCAGTCTTCTTGGGATATTATTCTCCGTTTATATTGAAATAAAAGACAAAGAAATAAACGGATATTATAATATCATTTCTTCTTGTCCCCTGTATATTTATTTTCCAACAAATGTGCACACTACAAAACTCGCATAAATGAACATGAACAATAGTTCAGAGACTATGAGCGTAATATATAATAAAAGGAAAGAAGAGCTTCCTTGAGTTGACACTCCTAGAATACTAAAATATAAAGGTATGTATGATGTATGAATACTTATATTATGTTACCATCTACAAGCTCCACAACAAATAACAATAATAAAAATACGAAAGAAAAAAAAAATAGAAAATTTATAACAAAAATTGTGATTGTGACACTGTTGTCGTGTTCCATTTTAGAAATATTAATATACAAACAAAAGAAAGAAAAAAAAAATATTTATTTCCATTTGTTTTTTCGAATATATACGTTTTTCTTCTTTCTTTTTTTTTATATTGCTCGAAGCTGTCGGAACATTGAGTATACTATATAAATATGGATGGGAATAGTGTTGCACAGAATATTTTAAAATATTTGTGTTATATATTTATGTGAATGGAATAACTTTAAAATTAAGAAACATATGCGTAAGTCTTAAATAGATAAGTTAATCCATTATTTTCAATTTTACCGACCAGATTTATTCTTCACAAAAATAAAATCCTGTACCGCAATCCATTGGCAGCTTGTTTTAATTAATTCGTATACTTAGTAGTAGTCGTACAGAAATGTATAACTTATGAAACTGGGGTGAATCGGGGTCAATTAAATCAAATAATTTAAAATTATAAATAGCTGTAGGACACCTTCTGCGGTTTTGAGCAACTTAAAGTCATGTTTTGCTTCATTTTTGAAAAAAAATAGAAGCTTTGAAATCGTAATTTTTTTTTTTTTTTTATTTTTTTATTTTTTTTTTGTCCTTTTTTTATGAATATCTCGAAAACCGTTCCGACGATTTTCTTGAAATTTAACTATGTT
>JAABKK020061230.1:7532-31737 GCA_011634745.2 Catotricha subobsoleta
CACTTTAAACTAATGTTATATTATGATACCAACTCACTCTAAATGATCCAAATTATGTTCAAGCTAATTTTACACAAAGACGTACGATAAAAAATACGTATTGAATCATTTGAGATCCTATTTTGATTTTTTCTTCTGACCATTCAAATACTTACAACCCAAAAAAATTTCTCTTGAAAAAAATATATTTTGGTTTTGAGCTATTTCGGTGGAATCCGATTTAATGAAAAAAGTTGAAAAACAAATATTATTTTTCACAAGTACAAGATTTTGACCATAAATTATTGAGAAAAAGTGAAATGAACCATTTTACTTCATTTTTGAAAAATTCGACAGAATTTTGAAAAAAATCAAGTATTGGTTTGGCAATTTTTTTTTTTAACACTTTTTGAAAATGTTAGTAAACTCATGAAGCAGAAAGAATTAAAAAAAAAACTAAAGTCATTTGTGGCATCCGTAGCCTAAAGGCTTTCAGAGAATAATATACTTGGTTAGGGGCTGGATCTCTCTTCCCCCTTCTAGAAAATCGTCACGAACAGAATAAATATGAAATATGAAGTGCTTCTGTGACCTCCGATGGCTAGGAATGACGCCATCGATGTTCACCTAATTTCCAAAGATAAAAACTGACATTTGTACGTATCTATGAACAAAAATATGTTTTGGATAACACGTTCACAAGTACTCGAGATATGTTTTTTCAAAATTGAAGCACTAAATTTTAAAATAAAATACCGCCGAAATGTTCATTTTTACACTTATACTTTTACACTTGGAAAAAAAGAAGGACTTGGGCAAAGAATAACCTAAGTAATTTTTTTTCCATAAATGGAGATATTGATACCAGGTCGATTCACTGAATCATAATCCATCATTGACGAAAATTCCAGCAATTCGATAAAAAATCACTAATTTATTAAATTTTTATATATTTTATTTTTTATAAGCACGATTTTACGAATTGACCGAACATTTAACCCGTTTATCTCAAAATCATTGTTGCTGCGGCTTAGGTTATTATTTTCCCTAAAGCCCTTCAAGCATAGATGCACACGAGGCGGTGTTACCCCCCCCTGAGAATTTAAAAAAAATATTACCCTATGTCGATTTTAGCGAAAATAACTACGATTTCCAAAATACGACTTGCATACAGTGTGGTTTTTTCTGCGGTATTTTGGAGAAATAGATCTTTTTTCTAAAATACGATTTCCTTATTACCTACAAAGTGCGTGCGATAAAAAAAAAAGAAAAGGTCTTCATATTTCCTATACGAAGTGCGTGCAACGAAAAACTCTATGCAAGTTTTTCAAACGATTTCTTACAACGCAACTGACAGAAAAGTTAAATTGATTTTTAATTTGAATAAAATTGGCAGTATTCCATTTTTTCTATTAATTTGATCAAAAAAAACTTACTGCATTGGTAATAGACCTCTACAACGAATTTTTACAACACTGTTTTGCAACACATTAAATGACTGTGAATATTCCCTGAGTATTTGCATAAATTACATTAATCTCTTATAAGTAAAAGCACGTTTAAAGGAGTTAATATTGTTTCCACTTAGAAATAATATTTAGTTTTGTTAATTTCATAAGCTTGGTTTTTACCGCATTATTTCAGCCGAATTTTTTTTATTATTAAAATAAATATTTTTGCAATTTACGCAATTAGTTAATAAGTTATTAGATTTCATATATGTATATATAAATGCTATATACAGTATTAACATTCAGCATCTGAATCATAAAAAATGGCTTCACAAGTATTTTTACCTTCAATTTAGAATAAATAGTATTATAAGCAGGGCTGGACGTAGTTCAATTGCTTGTAATGTAATGCATTTACGTTTTTGGATCACAATAATTCAATTACAATTACATTTTCTTTACAATTAACATTTCTCAATTCAATTACAATTAAAATAAGAATTACATTTTAAAATTACTTTCAGAAAATTATGCTTTTAAAATTATCTTAAACATTAAACCAGAGACTAAAATAAGGATTTTAGCAAGTGCATTTTCTAATTGTGTGTATTATTTAGTTTCATATTTTCTTTACGTAATACAGAAAATACATTTAATAATAATTTAAAAAGCTAAATTCTTGGAAACAGATTTATGTCTTTTTTGAAACATCAATTATTAGCCAGCTCATTTAGACCAATTTCCTGGTCAGAACATTTGCACCACATTTGCATAGAATTTTACCTTGATGGATTTATCTGTATTCTGTATAACCATCATCACTATAATGCGATAATTTATAGTTTTTGTAAAATAGGCATTTTTTTTTCAATTTTTTTTAAGCATAATCAGTTCAAATACATATTACACAATTAAGCCGTGCAACTCAGCATTCTTATAATATATTATATACTGCATCTGAAAATGACACATATGAATTTTGGAGTCAATCGGATCACGGATACTACAAATACATCTTATAACAGTTTTTATTGAAAATAATTAAAATTAAGCAAAATAAAATTAATTTTATTAATTAAATTTATATTTTATCAGTTTCTAAATCAAAATGTTGTAACTTGGCCATTTTTCATCCGATTTTTGTCTTTAATACCTCGTTGAAAAGATAATTTAATTTTAATTTGTTTAAATTTAGTTATTTTCATTAAAAACCGATATTTTGCCCTACAAAGTGCATTTTGCAGTATCCGGGACCATTTGCCGTAATCCGTTTGACTCCAAAATTCATATGTGTCATTTTCAGATGAAATGGAACGATTTTATGCCCATCCATTTAAAGAAAATCACAAAATAAGAACCGCCCTAATACATACTCGTATATAGGAAAAAAAAAATCCATGAATGCGTTTAAATTCTTCCATTCATATTAAATAACCTTGTATTTAAGAGAGCTTATAATGTATATACAGTAATAATTTAATTCTAATCTAATCCAACAAACGAGAGAGAGAGAAAAAAAAAGACGAAGAAAAAACTTTTCGTAATGTTTCAATTAAATGTTAAGAATCTCTATTGTACAATTTAATATGTTAATTTCGTTTGTATACATCGTTTAAATGGAGTTTGTCATTTTAGCTTTCATTGGTTGGCTGAATGAGATGTTATTAAATGAACTTTTAGCACACGAATTTATTCCTTTTCCTCATGCCCATGTTTAGTTTATGTATGCTACTGCTGCAACAGCAAAAAAAAAAAGGAAACGTTTTCTTATTAAATAAGTTTATCGAGGCAAAATTCATACACAACATAAGTACAAATAATAATATAAAAGCAGTGAATTTTGACGCTTTTCAGCTTTCTAGTCTTTTTTTTTTATGATGTGATGTGAGTTTCATTTTCATTTCGTGTATATTTAAAGCTTATCCATCAAAAATAAAATTAAGAAATATAAAACTTTTTATGTTTTAAAATAAATGACAGAGAGAATTACAAATTTAAATGAATTGCAGAAAATTTGAAATATTTAAGTGCTGCTGTTTATAAATATTAAGTAAAGGGCTGTATGCATTGTAGGTATATGCAAAATACAAGCATTTGTACTTACACATTCTAGGGATATATACAGGGCATGTTTTAAGAAAACATCGAGTTTCAGTAATAACAAAAACAACAAAAAAAAAACCATCTGCAGACTTTTTTTAAAGTTTTTATTTATTTTATATACTTAACGTTAATGTAAATTATTTAATACATATAGGCTAGGATTTTGCCGATCCGAACGCTTAACCATGTCAAGAATTCAGGGCGCCAATTCTCAAACTCGAACGAAATCCTATACGTATACGAACGATTCGTATTGTTTTGTATATATGCTGCTGTGGAATCATTTTGATTTTAATTTCATCGTGTATTCTTCCTACTCTAACATGCCACTTATTTGATAAAAAAGTGTTCGAATTGCAACGAATGGGTCCAACCATGTAAATGTATTCGAATGGTTTTCATTCGAATTAATGAAATCTCTGAGAGAACGAAGAAGACGGTGAGGAAAAAATTAAATTATGTTAAATGTACTGCATCGTACGTACGAAACCATACAAAAAGTATCGTATACGTTGAAATTTTGTGAATTTCCACCCAGATGCGGTGGTTGAGACCATCTATTGTATGATACTCTATCGAAGGTATGAACTCTATCTCGTCAGTCTTAGTTATAGCTGTGTCATATACGATTTGCTCTCGATTTGCAATAAAATTAAAGAATTATTCGTATTTGATAGTGTTTTCTATATTTTGTACAAATTCTTTTAATTCTTGTACAAAACTTTTAAAAACTCTTAAAAATTCTTAAGAATTACGTAAATAAAGTATGTATGTAAAAGTAAATCCACTCAGATCAAGTGCAAACTTCCCCTATTATGTCATTTTGAGCTGTCTATAAGTGTTCATCGATCGATCCCAAATTGGTTATACTTTTTATTAAAGTCAAACCATCCATACCACATATATGACAGACTCCGAAATTTAAGATACTTTAGCATTCCCATATAAAATTGGGTTACCATAAAATATATATTAAAAAAATAAAAAACTAATTCTAACAATTGGATATTGATCATCGACCATTAGGTAGAAGCAGAATCTGCACCTCTTTAAAATATATAGATTGTGTTTTCGAACCGATCACTTAATTTAGAGAGAATCAGAAAAAAGTGATTTTTTTGGGGGAGGTTGAACCACATTTTTGAATTTCACGAGCCAAAAACCACCACAGATAGGCTCCAAAACCGATATATTTTTAAGACCGCAATAGACATTACGTTGTATGCAAATCGAATCTTGGGAATCGAGGTAGGGTGAATACTTGAAACTTCAAAAGTTACTATATTATCTGTTCCAAAACTTAAGAAGGATACTATTTGGACAAAAAATGACAGAGGGATTTTTTTTTTTTAATCTCAAGGGAGGCGAATAGTAAAGTACAGCATTTTTTCTTTAAAAAAGAGAAATAAAAATAAAACTCTAAATTTGCAATTTTTCGATATTTGCTGCAATAACAGTGCCCAGAATAAACTTTTTCCAAACATCGAGAGCTCACTGTATTCGGTATTGATACGTTTAATTCCGAATGAAAAATAGTGAATCGAATATTATATAATATTAGGTATAATAAAGTAACACCAAATATTTTGAAGATTCGTTATGTCATATAGAGGCTAAGAGAATAAAAACTAGAATTTTAATTGCATGTTTTATGCATAAACTTATAACTACGCTAAGGAAAGCAAATATTATTGCCTAGTTGAAAAGTTCGCTTTTCGCTAAATTCTTGCACTCTCACTTTCCTCACATTGCAGAAAAATCTCGCATCACATCACATCAATTACGTCAATTTATGCGTATTTGTATTAATTTAATATGCCATTAGTTAGTATTTCTCGTAAAATGCAATAAGTTGCATATAAAAAACTAATATAAAAAATGAATGTTTAAAACATAAAAAAAAATTTAAAACGTTTTCGTACACTTTTTTCTAAAATTTTCATTCAAATTTTAAGCCATTAACTGGGGAAGCCAAACACTACTGACATAATTATAATTCAATTTGTCAAAAAGCTTCTCTATCATGATTCAGAAAAACCAATTCACAAAAAAATAAAAAAAAAATAAAATGTTATAGGTATATGGAAAAAGCCTTACCCATGCATTTTGTTGACTCTAATTAGTAGCCTTTTCTGACAATCATAAAAAACAAAATTGAAATTAAAACATTACCGACTATTTTCTACTCATAATAAATAATAATGGCAACAAAAATTACCATAATATAATTTTCCTGTTTCATAAGCATAATATATAATAATAACACATTTAGCTAATATAATATTCTTATTACCGTCAAGTATATTATACGGATATGAGCTAACGCCAGCAAATGAAAATACTTAATTTACACATTAATGTTTTAGAAGCAACCATAAATTAATTTTAATATTTCACATTCATACAAGACTCGCTCAAAAATAATAATAATAATAATAATGAATAAAGTAAAAAAAAAAAAACAAACAAACAAACAAACATATAATATTTTGTGTCTGTCTGTGTATAATAATTTTTAATTTCCCCCGAATACCTCAACAAAAACTGTTGAACGTTATGGTCGTATCAAAATGAAATGCATTTTACTTACCATAACCAGGAGAATTACCTCTCATTTCATTATTACTTACAGTATCCATTATTACAATTCACAGCTACCAAAAAAAAAAAAAAGAAGAAAAAAAAATGTACAGTAGACGCTCGAGAAATCGAAATAAAAAGTTTTGTATGATTCGAATTTCCAAGATTTAATAAAAAAAAAAAAAAACACACACACACATTTTAATACTAAAAACAAGTTATAGAACGTAGGTGAGTGACTCCGCACATTAAGTTCAATTACATTTGACATGGTCATTATCAAATCAAACAGTATTTTATATATTTTTATATGTATATAGTTGGAGTACCAAATCGTTTACTACCTACACATATAAACAATTCGTTTAATTACACAGTGTGGAACAGCCTTTTTTAAGAATCGAACTTTATTTTTTGAAAGATTTTAAACTTTTCTTTTGATTTTTCAAAAAGGAAAACCAAAACAAATAAACATAATTTGAAGACATTTTTATTGTGCGTCCAATGATAGGTCAATCATCAAAATCCGTCCAGCCAATCCTGAGAAAAGGCGAAAAGAAAGGGAGCCAAAAAAAAATATTATTTTTTTTAAAAAATAATTTTTTTTTAACGTGTAGAAGGAAAACGGTTTCCACCATTAATTTTTAATTAAAAAAAAACTATCACACTCTAATGAAGTTCGATTCCCAATATTTTTTTTCAAAATTGTTCCATTGTGTTATACACATTTGCATCATAAAGAAAATGTGTTGGAGCAAAATTTGAGCATTCGTTTCATACAAATTTTGAAAATTTCGTCTACTATTGAAAATTCGAAATATATTGATTTGAATTTCTATGCAATTCGAATTTTCGCGATGTCGATTTTTCGAGAGTCTACTGTATATACATACCTACATAAATTTTAATAATTTAGATTATAAAGTGTTAATGGGGATGCACATCCATTTGAAAGTTTTTAGTGGTAAAAAAGAATGGCTAAAGTAGTGGTTAAGAGAGATGCGAGTTTTCGTTTTATTTTTGGATGGATTTTTTGTGTGAATTTTTTTTTTTTTCGTTTTCTTTTTAAATATGTATGCCATGCCGTAGATACGAATTGTACGGCGGTACATAGTCTCTGAACACCATTGTACGTGAATTATAAAATATAGATTAAAGATGGTTACACACAGGAGCAAAGCTTACAGAATATATATAGAAACGAACCAAATATAAAATGTTACAGTAGCTGGATATAAATTCATTTGTTGCTGTGAACAGAAATATTGTGTATGTAAAGCACACCGAATACCGAATGCTTATTGTAGTGCTTATATATTTTATGTTATGTGTCAAATAGACATTCAAATAGTTAGATTATATATATGTTAGTCGAGTTATTTGGAGCATTTATTACATTCCATAAAGGTAAATGCTTATCCGTGCTACATATATAGAATAGCAAATAATTCAAGTAATTTGTAATAATAAATCTTTCGAAGATTTACAAAAGTGTAGATGCTTTGGAATACATGTGAAAAGATAAAATCATATAAATACATATTCATAAATTTATAATGAAATATTTAAATAATAAATTACTTTATAATCTTAAATCCATAGCACGTTGAAATGTAATATCGGCATTATGCGTTTTAACTTTTAAGATTTTTATTTCATTAATTGTGTATTAAGTAAAGTTAGAAAATTTAATTTAATTTATTTTAAAAGTAAAATATATTTGTGTTAATCGTATTGTATAAACGATTTTATATTTTTGCTATATTTTTGTAAAAAAAATCTAAATGATAAAGCATTTAGTTTCGAATTATTTCAATTTGTCTTTTTTTTTCAGAATTTAGTGGTAGGATATTGTTCATTGCCCAACCCATAGTTGAAAATTTTTTATCTCTAGAAAATATGCTTGTTTTGCTTTCAAACTCCTTGTTCGTGGAACGTTTGTGGTAAAAGTTAGATATAATAAAAGATAATAAAAAATTACATGTCACAAAACGAATTGACGAAAATATATGTTTATGTTTTGCATATGTTTAAAATATAAAATATAAAAATATAAAATCATTGCCTAGACTCATTCCAAGTATTGATTTATATACAGACACGTTAATTATCCGACTAATTTTGATATACTCTTTTGCTTCACTTTTACAAGATGTAAAGTGATGTAATTGAACAGGCTCGTATCATAACATAACATAATAAAATATAAAATGATATTTGAAATCAACCAATTAACTGCTAAAAAAAAATGTTAAATGGATTGCAGTCATAGTGTTTTAGTGTTTTCAATTTCTATTTTCAAATTTAAAATTTTTGAAAAAATAAAGCATTGGTTTCGGGTATTATATTATCGATTCGAAACCAAGAAATATATGTACCTACCTACATATTTTGAAGAGAATAACGTTCTGCTTCTTTTGGTAATATGTATTTAATATACATTGGTGGCTTAAAATCCAATATTTTCATAGAAAATCGATAAAAAAAATTGTCTCATTTAAATTTAAACCAGAGAGTGGTCGAGTTTCTTGCATTTTCCATGTATGTTAATGTTTTCTTCAATTTTTGACACTTGTAGAAAACGTAAAAAACCCAATCCTGTTAAACTATCCTAATACACTATACGTATACACTATAGTCTGCCTAAAGGGTAAAACATACATACGCAAATTCGCTATGCAGCGCGATTTTTTGTCGCGATTGAAGCCTCTGCATAGATGCTGTAGGTCAGCTAATATAAAAAAAATTGTGGAGATCTAGTTTTCCACATTTTTTTTATATGAATCTGACCTATAGCATTTATGCGGAGGCTTCAACCATGAAATGACCTATGTAAGAAATCGCGCCGCATAGCGAATTCGCGTATGTATGTTTTACCCTTAAGTGAATCATTATCCGTCGCTCAAAGTTGGGTGGGCTGGTTCACTTACGCTTTGTCTTCACTAAACATTTTTTGATCGGTTAATTACTTTTTCTTCGCTCAATCAACGACACGTAATTTTTTAATTCGTATAGCTCGATCTCACTCTTACTTACTATAGGCGTGTCGTTGATTGACCGAAAAAAAAAAAAGTAACTAACCGACCAAAAAATGGTTAGTGAAGACAAAGTGTTAGAAGAACTCTTAGTAAAGTTTAAATCATGCAAAAATTCACTTAGAGGATCAAAAATGCACTGATTGGAGAAATTTGGGCCAGGCCCGCTTAGATCATTTCAGGAAAATGGAAAAGCCTGAAAATGAAAATTTCCATATACGCCATATATAAAAAAACAAATCTTTTTTTTTGCTTCACTTATACGAGAGCTCCACTTAGACAGACTGTACATACAAATACAACAATTCACTCAGCACCAATTTTTTGTTTTTTTTTTATTCAATTACATTAATTGAAATTTAACAGGATTTAAAATTATGCAACACAGAAATTCTACACCAATTCTAGCCATATTCAACGATATCGCTTTGTCAAGTATAATCTAATTTAATTTTTCATTAAATTAGCATCGAAAATCCATTCATTTTTACAATTGAAGCAATTTTCACCTTTTTTCAAAATTATCACCTTAAACGTTCAAAACGTTTTTTCATCCAAAACTATATTATTACAGCTGCAATTGTTTTTTTTTTTTTTGTATTCCGGGTATTTTTGTTATTTTCGATATTTATTTATTTATTTATTTAATTTTTTTGTTGTGTTCAATTGAAAAAAAGCCACTTTTATCTTTTTTGTTGTGTGTGCAATAACATTTTATATCATACCATAATACTGTATTTTATAGCAGCATCAATATACACATTTATTCAATAAAAAGAAATTGAATTTTATTTTGCATCGGAACCATAACACACATTCACATATCTCTTCTATTATCGGTATAAAGTATTACTAGGAGCTTTTTGAAGTCAACCGGAAAAGTAATTTTGTTTATATGTATTTAGATGACAGTATCCGGATATTTTTGGGCTAATAACCTTCTTCCATTTTCCATATATTATATTATTGCAGTAGTAGTACTATAGCGCATTATTATATCTAGACCTAGGCTATATACAATTATAGATTATATGTACATATAATATACATTCAACATACACATATATATAGAGTTAAGATTATAGAAACCTATATATATATATATATATATACAAAATTTTATCTCATTCAATCTCAATTTTCAACAACCCCTTTTATTTCCAATATTGTAATGTAATAAACTTGAATTGCTTTGACTAGTTATATTATAAGGTTCCTGAAGCCGTTGTCATCTTGATATATAATATATATATATATTATATATAGAATAGATATTATATGTTCTGTTTAGAGATGAGATGCCTCGCAGTTGACGAGAAAAAGATGAAGAAACATTAATAAGCATACGAATATACATGAATATTTGTATAAATTGTAGCACAACTACTATACCATTTTACAATAATAACGAAGATAGAATATGTAATCTGCTAAACGTTTTTAAATTAAGAATTTAATACTAAATATTTATGTTTGTTTCAGATTTTTTTTTTTTACTTTTTAATAAATAAGTAAGGGTATTCATGCAAAATCGTATACAACGGTGTAAACGTTGTATTTGTTGTAAAACTTTATCATTTTTGTATAATTTACCATGAGCTGTAAAGTATACAATAGCCATTTCTAAGGCTGTTAATATCCGTCAAAATTGAAAACTGGATATCCTTTTTCAAACTATCCGGTTTCAAATTATCCGGAAAACCGATATCAGTACATTATTTGGAAATCTGTAAAACCGTTCAAAAACCGTTCAACCGTCAATATTCGCAAAACCGTCTGCCTATATGAAAACCCATCAATATTCTAAAAGCCGCCAATAAATATACAATCATCAAGATACTAGAGCTTATCTAAATAAGTAACTACTCAAATAGAGGAAAACAAATTAAAAATAAAATATAAAATTTATAAATTGTGTATTGTGTAAATATGTATTTGATATCAAAATCATTGTAAATAATATATTTTATGTTTCTTCATAACCGCAGAACCGTCAAAATTCGTATAATTTATAAAAACCGTTAAACCGTCAAACCTTCAAACCGGATTCATTATTATTCTATTCTGGTGAAATTCGGGTATAACCGCATTCATAAAATTCGGACATTGAAAATCCGGTTTTTATTAACAGCCCTAATGGATACTAAATGTCAAATAAATTAAAATTTCAAATGATTCTTTAGTTAGTTAACCAAAATGTTAAGAATAAGTGAAAAATTAAAATTAATTAATAAGTATTATTATTTGAACGGTTTTATGGATTTCCATATACACGAATATCGGTTTTCCAGATAATTTAAAACCGGTAAGTTTGAAAGGATATCTGATTTTCAATTTTGACGGATATTAAAAGCCCTAATATCTATACAACGCTCAAATAGCATGATGTAAAAAGAGTGCGTTTATGCAAATGACGTGTAAACTTTACAATAACTTTATAGAATTTACGATAAATAAAATAAGAACTTTTCATGAATACCCCTGGTGTACATTTTAATTTTTCGAAACAATTCTTGTTATTGTAAATCGCATAATTTTTCATCTGAGTAAAAAAATTATATAAATTTTCCATTTAATTACAAACGTGTTACTACTATACAGTATACTTACGAATTATTATTTTAACAATAAATGCAGAAAATAGTAAATTTTATAGAACTTATCTAATCCAAGTTGGTCATGCCCTTAGGATATCGAATGATGTAGGAGGGTGCATGTATTTCACATTATCTCTTTGAACGTTCAAATTACCAAAAAAAAATAAAAATAAAAAGAAAAAGAAAAGAACAGAACAGAAAAAAGAGTGCAAGATAAGATAGCAACATTCCATCAAATTCAACGCTGTAGTAGTATTTAGTAGGTACATGTCTCATTTAATTTATCCATATCACAGCGCCCTTACTCATTTTATATATAAATAAACCAGTCCCCCCCCCCTTCACCCCACCCACAAATTTACCATTTGAGCTCGGTTAGCATACCTTTTCATTTCATATACATTTGATAGATATAACTTTATCATTATTTTTCACCATTCATATCTGGATTTGTGTGTTGAAGTAGAATATATATACATATATATATATAACTGAGGTAGTGTGGTATATATGGGGATGTTTGAATATTATTAATATACACATTTTATTTGTTGTTACCTACGGGGAAATGGAAAATGCAAGGATATTTTTCTTTAACACCATTCCGTGACATAAATTTTTAAAATCTCTTGTGACTTATTAGCTGCAAACTTGAATGAAATGTTGATTTCATTTTATTATTTTTGGTTTTTTTTTTTTTTTAAAGAAATACGGAAAAGATATTCAGAGATATATTTTGTTGTTAAAGGTAATATTGAGACCGGCTACTGTAATAAATATCGTTGATAATTACATTTTTTATTACTAAAGTTAATTTTTTTTATGGCTTATATTTTCGTGTCCGTAGGCGAGGTTTAAGAAAGAATATTATATGGGTTTTTGGGTATATATGACAAGTTAAAATGGTGTAGCGATTAAGAGAGCTTCTACAATTTTTTTTTAATACATCGAACAGTTTTACTACATAAACAATATAATCCAATGCAAAATATCTGAAACAGATAAAAACTTTTGCCATTTTACTTCTTATAAATTCTATTATATTCGCATTTTAATTCGACATTATGCATTTTAACAGATGCAATCTTTCACAAATATTTAATTAAATTTAATCGTTCTATCAATTTAATATTACCCCTTTTATCGCTACTGACAATAACGAATACATAAAAAACCATTGAAAAGAAAATGATGGCAATTTTATAATATCCGATGAGTGCATAAAAACGTTAGAATGTTCGCATGAATGATTATAAATCAAATTCTAATTCTAGCACATAACATACTAGCGAAATGATATTATTATACATATATTGATATAAAAAAAAAGAAAAAACGATTCTCTCATATGTACAACAAGAAGTAACAAAAATAAATAAAAACTGTATCAATTTCCTTGTCAATGGTTTTATTATTGATTAATGATATATAGAAAAACACGCATATTACTTATTCATGGTATAAGAAAATATATCTTTGTTCTCTGATCTTACCTTATATCCCAGATGTGTACACAACATTAAATGTTTCCAATATATATAAAAACAGAACAGAAACGTATAAAAAAAAAAAAAGAAAAAAAAGAAAATGGAATCACTTTAAATTGATGACACATAAAATGCTAATTTCTGGGCCATATAACCTGTAATAATAAACATGAGGACATTTTATAACTTCAAGTTAACAAATAACTTTAACGTCATAAAATAAAAGAATAAATTAATTATGAATTCATAACATTGCCTTATATTTTGTTTTTGAGTTGGTAAATAAGTAGGTACTTAACTGTGTAGCTCGTTTTTTGTAGATAGAGGATACATATCTTTATATTTACGACTATAAGATATAATAATGATAAGAACGAATTTTCTATTTTTATTCGTTTCTGGATTTAAAATCAAATATCGTAAGTATGTGATTACCAGGATATTTAAATCAAAGTCTTAAGTTATGATTTAAATCCAATGTTTTTTTTTATAATTATGCCTAAAAGCTATAGAAAAAAGGAAATTCTTTATTTATTTTTGAGCTTGTTGAAAACGTCACTAATACTAATTTTATCCAATTTTGTTTCAACATTTCTATTTTTTATGTATTTTTAAGTTAAATACTTTCCCTAGGTGGCTTATATTTTGTGATATTCTAAAGAACCTAATTCTCAAAATGGAGAAAATTCGCCCCCCTATTCCAAATGACTTCAAATGATTTCATTCCGATTTTTGAAAAATAGTACAAGACTCCGGATATATATAAGATGGATACAGCATATCCATACAAAAATTAATGAAAAATGGCACAACTCTTTTTTTCTATGTAGATTGATAAATCCAACTAGTTGTGCCAACTTAAAAATAAATAATAAGAATATGAATATGTAGCTCAGTTTCCTCTGCCGGATATTTGATTACATTTATACAATGAAAATGGTTATGATGTGATAATACATTAATTTAAAATATAACTACTTACAATAAATACAAGTTAAGTATCAAAATTTTCGTGTTTTAATTTAAGAATTTCACTTGTGTATAGAACTGAAGTCTTCGGTTAATATAATGCCGATCATCATCAGTTTATATGTGCGACAGTTTTTGACACCTCTTCACTTAACTTTGTTCTATTTACAACGGAAGTGATATAGAATTGTCATTTTCTTAACTGAAGAGCTTCAAAACAATTGCACAAGCCACAAACCTTCGCCAGTTAAAGTGAAGAGTCTTCGTTTAGTTTACTCATACCAAGATCGCCGGTACCGCCAGCCCATTAGCAAACTACTGATGGGGTTCTCTTCAGTTAACAAGAACAACCATTTTGATGTGAAGAATTGAAGGACTTCAGTTCTTCGGGTAAATAGAAAGCGCCTAATATATATACTATATTATTATTAGGTTATATGTTTTATTTAATATAAAAATACCTACATTGCTTATTTGTGTAATACACAATGTACCATAATTTGAACTTTCGATAATTCGAAATGCCAAAAACTTTTACAGTTCACGTTAACGAGAGGCTACTGTATCAATGTTACGCTCTGACTTTTCATAGAAAAAAAATATATTCTTACAGCGTTAATTGGCTGTAAAATTAAATAGTGTGTTTAGGACTATGGATTTAGGATTGATTATGAAGTTAATTTTAGAAATCATTTAGGTTTTATTATTTCTAAATGTACAAAATTTTATAGGCTTTTTAAAGAGGTATGCAAAAGATATTAAAGGCAACTTTTACAAATTTACTTTTACATACTTTATTTGCTAGGTTGAAATTGGAATGTTGTAGCATTATTTAGTTGGCTTTCTTTCTATGCTATTCAACAGAAATAGATTGGAAAAAGTACATAACATAAGATTATAAAATATTTGTTTTCTTAAAATCAATTGGTATGATACACCAGAACGTGTTGAAAGAAACTCTATTCTCAATATAAATTCAATTGAACGAAGGAGCTTTATTTGTTTTGGAATTATTGAATGAAATAATAAATTCTACAGGAATTCTTAAAAAAAAAAATTTTTATGCTCTGATTAAAATGTTACTTAAAGTGGAATGAATGTCTTAGAAGTAATTATAAAAGTAAAAAAAAACAATAACAGGTTCTATATTATTCTGAATTAGCAGAAATATCTACATTAAAACAATATTTATAATACGAACATAGTCTGTGTTGTGACATTTAAATGAATTATTATTCAAATTTATGTTCATTTATATGTTATCGCTTATACATATATATTAGGGTAGTCCAAAAATTTTTGAAACCGTTTCGAAACCCTCTTGAAACCTTTTTTGAAACCGTTTCGAAACCGTTTCGAAACCGTTTTGAAACCGTTTTGAAACCGTTTCAGAAACAGTTTCGAAGCCGTTTCAGAAACAGTTTCGAAACCGTTTCAGAAACAGTTTCGAAACCGTTTCAGAAACCATTTTGAAACCATATTTGTAACCATTTTAAATATAAACTCTACTAATTATGAAACCGATTCAAAAAAGGTTTCAAAACGGTTTCAAAAAATGTTGGACCACCCTAATATATATGTATATTTTAGGGTGACCAGATTTTGCATGAGAAATTTATGACCCTTGCCTTTTTTTAGTTGCTATGGATTTTTAAAAGTTTCGATTTCGCGAGAAAATATTTTAGATATAATAAAATTACTCACTTTCACTTTTTCTTCCATCAAATTACGAAAAAAAAAAATTTAATTATGTTGTCTGAAATTACACTCCTAGAGTGGTCATTGTTCCGTATTAGTTGAGCAAATGAGCTCGTTTTTGAACAGTTGGAAAGCCAAATAATCTAATAAAATAAAAAGTAAATTAATTAGTTTCTATTCGTTGGTTATTGACAAAATTTGATGTGAACTGCAAATATTGAAAAAACGATATTTTAGGTCAACTTTGAAAAATCATAACTTCTGGGGGTCTATTATCGTAACCACACGATATGCATCGTATACGATAATTTCAAATTATCGCATGATATATCACACATTTTTAAAACTGCCATTTTTGAAATTTCGTATACGATAATTATGACCGTTTTTCGTGCGATATACATCGAGTGGGTATTCATACGTGATAATGCTTATCGCATTCGATAATGTATAAAGTTCAATGGATTATTGATTATATTTAACTATTAATTTATTTTTAATCAAAATAATTGTAAATATTCATTTCATCATTAAAAACACATTTTTTTTTGTATTGAATTCAAAATTAAATTATATTTGGTATGTGATAAATATCGCATTCGTTATTTTAAGTGTGCGAAATATATCGTATGATTACGATAATAAGCCCCCTGGGGCCCTAGAATCAAATCGTTCGATAACTTATTGTATTGTTTCGTATGAGCGATACAGCATACTTACAAAAAAGTTGCATCGCAATTCGCATCTTGTTTTTTGAATTTGTAGTTGTTTTTTTGTATATTTTTTCTGCGTCAACTATGAATATTGTCGATGTGTTAACATATTAGTATTGTTGACATTGAATTCTCGAAATGCCGATCCATAAAAATATTAAAAATATATATGTTACGTTAGCATCTTAATTTCAAATTTGGTCAATTTTCTCAAAAAATCAAGTATTGGTTTTTGGCATATTTTTTTTTTGTGCACCTTGGGAATTTGGGGAAATTTGCCCGCTTTTTTTCCACGTTTTGTGACAATTTTTTCCCCGTTTTTTTTTTTGTTTTTGGAGGTATTGTCTCCTTTTTTGGCTCTGTAAAATTTATTGCAACAAAATAAAAAAAAAACTTGCATATAAATTTTGAAAGCATTTTTTGGGTACTTCGTCGATGTACGTATAACGTATAATAAATAATTCCTATAGCTACAGCTACTTTATAAGAAATACATTTCAATATGTACATTGTACCTCTTATCGTTGCATACAAAACTTACATCGAAGCTTCAAATAACAAATCTGCACAAAAAAGAAGTCGTATACCAATCCATTGGCAGCTTTTTATACAAAATTCATTCATATATGTGATTCTGATAAATATGGTTTTTAATGAAAACTAGAAATTAGGAAGTCTCATAAATTGTCCGATAACAAAACTGACCCACTTACCCATATAGAGATAAAGTTTCTAATAAATTTTACCTTTTGTAAATTCACCCAACTCATTTTCAATTGTGTACCTTTTGCATCACATTTATCAAAAGGGAAATTATTTATTTTCTAGTTAAATAAGCTCAGAAAAGTAAAAAAAAAAAAAAAAACATCTATATAATATAACCAAATTTTAAGCATTTTATATTAGGACAATTTGTATGGATGCCACAGAGATAAGAACTTTATTTTATTTTTTTGAATTTTAAAGTAAATACGCTACCCCAAAAATACGCCACCCGCATATACTGGGTGGACCAGAAAAGTTGACACACTAATTTTTTTTCCAATTTTAAGGTTAATAATATTAATAAAACAAGGCCTCCTGAACATTTTTATACACTACATGAAAGTGCATTATAGATTTTTTTTTTTGACTGTCCTCCCATAATCTCGGGAACTAGTGGCCGGATGGAGATAATACTTATACTAAGTTGTAGAGTGACTGAATGTTATTTCAACCCAAAAAGGTTAATGGTCATTTTTCTCAAAAACCAGTGTTTCAATCGGGATAAAACTTATATTATGTTTTAGAGTGTCTGAAACTGATCTTGACCCTAAAAGCTTAAAAGTATTTTTTTTTTATTAATTATGGGTTTTCCGATTTTTTTTGAAAACGTTTTAGAGAATTTTCTTTGTTTTTTAGTATATTGTATTTCTAAGTAAACTAAACATTTTCTTCCTACATCACTTTTGGATCGAATCACTACTTAAAAAAATTTAAAATGAAAATAATTTGAAAATTCTATAGAAAAGTTCTTAAATAAGGAGCCGAACCGTCTAGAAAAAACCCTGTAGTATTAAAAGATCTTTAGGAGTTCGGTTCTTATCAACTAAAATTAGGGTTTTGGTTCTAGGGGACGTTGTTGAGGTTGCGTTCAGTAAAATAAGTAGAATAAAGTACAATTTGTTCTTCAAATCTTTATAAAAGAGTAAAATAAAGTAAGATTTTGCAGAAATACATAATAACGACAATAATTAAAAGGAGTGTTCGGTTCCGAAGTCAAAAAAGCAGCGGTGCGCTTCCCTGCTTTATTAATATTATTATTCTTAAAATTGAAAAAAAAAATGAGTATACAACTTTTCTGGTCCACCCTGTATAATAAATAAATAATAGAATATGTGTTTGTTTTTTTTTCCTTATTAGATATATTTCATTATTATTATTATATTATAAATATAATATCTTTATTTATTTATAAAAGAATATATAAAAGATGTGTATTATAGAAATGTGTAAAATATGTAAAAGCCATGGTCTCTTTATGGTTCTACTTTGTTGCTTTGTTTAAAAATTGAACTTTTAAACTCACTTTTAAAAGTTTGCTTGCAGGCACGTTTTGAATAAAAGATCAAAGAAAGTTGCTTTGTGCTACTTATACTTTTAGGTGTTTTTTTTTTAAGTATATAAATAAGCGTTGGCTTGTCTCTACAAATAGAAAGAATCTTTAAAAGAAAATAAAAAATGATACAAAAAAAAAATGCTAGCCGAAATGAGGATGCAAATGTTTAAGTATAAAATTATGTACATGAAGTTCATTGTTATTAGATTTTATTAAAGAACATAATAGTTGTCAGTTTAAATAGGTTATAAGACTTTGATATTGTAAAAAGGTGGCGCGATTATATAATTTGCTCTAATTTGATAATAAAACATTTACTTTTGAATGAAAAAGAGCAAGCCACTTAAAAGAAAAAAGAAAAACTTTAAAATCCTTTTTAAATTGTTCTAGTTTACAATAATTAATTAAAATTATGCTTGTAATAGACTTGAACAATTTCTATAATTGTATTTAAACGTTCTGAGTTAAGTCCAGTCATTCTGCAACTAATTACATCTAAATTACCTTTAAAAACCACACATTCTATTCTCTCTTTAGTTCAACTTCAGTTCAAAATTTTAACTCATAGCATTTATTATTCACGACTGTTATAATTGTATATATATGCATGAATTGCATCATATTATTTCCTACCACAACACATTCTACTTCATCTGCAATTAGCTATATTTGTTACAATACTCTTCTTAATATAGGGACATTAATGTTTCAAATTATCGTAAATTATCTTTTAGTGTGTTGTCGACAAATTGGATTGTGGTTCGTAACCATTTAGATTTTCGATATGCCCTATATTGCTTGAACACCCAAATTTTAACATTCAATATTTCTATAGTACACTTTACTATATCTATATATTTATACAGTTTTTGTTCGGGTTAATATAATATTCTTTGTTCATATGTTGATATGATAATAAAATATATTATGCTATCTGTCTATCGAAAATGTACTATATTTTTTTCGGGTGGCGTCAGACAAGGTATAATGCTAAGCGTACGGTACAAATAAATATGCCATTGATATATTTTAAAACTTAAATTACATGGCAATTGAAATGAATCAGGCAACTGGTTTTTTATTTTATTTTTGAAATGAATAAAGCTTTGGAAACGTTTTTTCTTTTTATATTCGATTTCACTATCGTTTACATTACAGAAAATACATATTGTAATGGATGTGGAGCCAGATTCAATAACTCTCATTGTGCTAATTTTCGAGACATTTGTCACAATTTTTAAAAAAGTCTGATTCCGTAAGTGTTTTTCATTAATTTCTTTGTCGTAAATAGTTTGTTTTTTACGGAAAGTTTTCCACTCGAAAAATATTTTATGAGTATGTGGTTTCGAAATGTATTTTATAAGAAAATATTCTTATTTTTTGTATGACATGTTAATACACAAATAAGATAAATATTTAGAGGTATATTGAATCTTTTTATTCCTGTGATTTTTTTAATTGCGATGCTGGATTTGCAGAGCTCTGTACATTTTTTACAAATTAATTCTTCGTTGAACGAACCCAAGAAGTAGAAAATCGGTATGCAAGAAGTGCCCAAGTTATGTCAATTTGATTAATTTTTGAATTTAACTATATTTAAAATAATGTCAATTTCTCAAAATGACATTATTTGGGCACCCGTTGACCGATTTTCGACTTCTTGGGTTCGTTCAACGCAGAATTAAAACCGAACAAGTGGCAACCAAGGGCACTTCTCAGAAATGCTTTAAAATGCACCGTTTTCGAGTTATTTGCGAAAGAAAAAAGAAATGTGCAAATTTATCTGTACAAAATATACCAAGTCGTGATTGATGCTGAAAATGGGGAAGAAATTAAAGAATTAATTGTTAATTTCTTACAAGAAGCACAAACAAACGGACAATTTATTGGCATAAGCTTCATTTTATCATTCTGATATAATAATAATAATATTTAGAATTTTAATAATTTGAAAACGAAAATGTTAAACATATAATATTGAATTTTAAAATTCTTAATTATTGTGTTTAAATTAAACTGCTATTATATCGACTGACGCTTAAACTAATCCTTAAACGAAAACTTTAAAACGTGTAAATTGAACTAAAACTCAGTCACATCCCTCCACATCCCACTACATACACAGGCATCATCCTATTTCCTCTTTCCTATTTTCCCCATTTCTATACCAAGAAATGTATCCATTACATCTTAAGGTCAAGCACCATCACATTTTCAAAAAATCCGCCGCTCTTCAGGAATCATTACAGCCTTTGAGTTTGAAACTATACCTTTATTATTTATTTATTGACTTTTGTTATTAAGAAAACATAAAATGTTTGACGGCCAAAAAAAACCTAGACGCAATATTGCCCCAGATACCAGACCTATGTGATATTGTTAGTTATGGCTATCCTCACAACATATAAAAAAAATTGTAGGTTTAGTTTTCGAGATAAGCGAAAAAGAGGGATAAAATCCCATTTTATAGGATGCAAAGGCCATAACAAAATCTTCAATTGTCTTCCAACGGCGAGCGACGAAGACTACACGACTATTGAATGATCGATCATGAAAATCGGTTCACGGACTGCAGAGATAAAGTGCCCGTTTTTAATTCCCATCCCTAGCAATATACCGTCGGTGATCTGGCATTAGGTGCTCTATACACTGCCGCTATAAGTTAAAAAGGCGTAAGGGACATTGTCATTGCGAAGTTGTAAACCGTATCTCCTCAAAGATAGTATTTTCATATTTTGATGTTTATAACATCTATTAGCATTACAAAACATCTATAAAATCAATTTTAAGGAGATACCTACGGTTTTTTAACTTCGCAATGGCCACTGTCCTTTACGCCTTTTTTACTTATAAAGCCCAGTTTCCTGTTCGCGTGAAATGAAATTTTCGGGTAGCGAAATTTTAAGTGAAATAATAATATAGAGAATATAAAAAATTTCGCTCTTGAAATGAGTTTCCTGTTCAGGTGAATTAAAATTTGAAAAAAAATATATATAAATGTCAAATATTTCACGCGTAGCTAGTGAAAATAAATGATCGTCTCAATCAATAAATATCCATGGTTGCCGTGAAATAGGTAATACTCGCATTTTATTGAGATCAGCGCCAACATATCCATTCTAGTTCGAATAACTATAACCTATGCCTAATAGCGGCAGTACAAATGTTACAAAATGCATAAGGATGGATGTATATGTATAATGCTATTCGTAACACATGCAGATAGCTGCTTAATCTTTTTGTAGCATTTGTAGATACTAGATAGCACCTAATTCCAGATTACCAACATGTATTATATATGTTATATAAAAAAGAAAAATTATATCTTTTACGTTTTTATGTTAAAAATTGGACATTGAAGATATTTAGCATAACATGATTGATGCAAAGTAAATTATATTAAACAGATTTAGATTTCATCCAATGAAATTAATAATAAAAATTGAATAATTATTGAAGCTGTTTCCTTCCATAATAATTTCAAAATTCAATTAAACTAAAAATATAAATGCACAAACACAACTATACCAAACTGGACAGTTTTACGAATAAAACAATGGAATCAGTATTCAGTACTTGATGACACGCAAACCCTAAATACTATACTATATGTATGTATGCTAATTTAATTTGATAATTTAAATAGTTTTGTAATTATACCGTAATCTCCCCCAGTTATTAACATTTATGGAAAATTAAATGATAACAAAATGTTAAACAATAAAATAAATTTAATTTTTTAATATGGTGTTGGTTGCCAGTGATGCTGACATTACGACACAGTAGCACAGCGATGTATATTACTTTTTCGTATCCGGTTTATCAGCATGAATATTTATATATTATTAATTTTAATCACGTGCAATTTATTGTTCAACTAATTAGTATTGTAAAATTACAGAATACGTGTTCAATTATTTTATATATTTAATAATAAAATGTGAGTATGAGTTAAGAGGTAACATTGTATAATACATTGCATATTATAGTGTGTCCCAGAATAATAGGGACACCTCATTCCTTTTTTTTTTTAAATACCATTTTTAATAAAGATAGTCATTTTGTTTAGAGATATGGTCCAGACTTCTCCTTGTACTGGAGGCAAGAGTGAACTTTGTGTGTAGGTCTAAAGATGAAGAACTGAACGTCAATTCGTCAATTCGCACGATATTGATTCGATTTAGTAGTATGCTAGAGTACGAAGAACACACGCATCAAATAATATTAATCTGATTATACTGAATCGTTCCCACGAGAGAGTACGAACAGTTCCGCATGCGGATATTTACGAGTGATTCAGGAATTGAGCCCCAGTCAATTCAATAACTTTGATAGAGACATCTGATCAAGGCAAAGTTGTTACCGTTGAACTTAGTAAACGTATTGAAAAAACATTTCGAAAGACCTAGGACTTACTGAATCAAAATTAGTTTTTGAGCCCTGAACTAGCCTGGTAAAAAAAAGAGTCTGCAACTGAAGGGTCTAATTCCAAAAGCGGCAATCTCCATCATTTTTTTTGAGCAATTATGATCCTTACTGCATAATACAATAAGGCATATAATTGCTTGAAAAAAATGATGGAGATTGCCGCTTTTGGAATTAGACCCCTCAACTGTAAAGCCTAATATGTATTCTAAAATAAGAAGCGTGTTCCCACCATTCGGGGAAACACTGTATAATATATATATTAGGGTGACAAGAAAAAACCGAAATTCTAATTTTCCAGATTACGGTTGATAGAAAAATCACATTTTGTCGTATGCCCTGTAGAGATAATTGTAGTTATCTTCAGAGTCAATTGATCAAAAATTAAAAAAAATCAACATAGTTTTCCATTCAAAAATGACAAAGGTTCGTCTGCCCGAGCCCGTACCGACAATGTCAGTAATTATCCAGCCCTGCATATAAGCATACCACCATCTAACACTAAAACTTCTATCATATATTACAATTATTATAACATGAATGGGTTTTATTTCCATAGATATTAATTTATCTCACCATAATTATACATGCAATGCAATATTATAATATGCAAATTGTACTTATATGTGAATACTCGTAGATATATTAATAGAAATTGCATAGAATTATATATCAGAATTTATGTATCTTCTGTCTGGCAATGGATAGATATAGGTGGTGGGCTTCATATATTTAGTTAGTTACCACATTGGCTTTTGAAAATTTTCGAAATTTAAATTTATTTACAATCGTATGTGACGAAAATTTAAATTTACTGCATAAAAGAGTGCTTTTAAAGCAATTATAAATAATTTGTGGATTTGTAAACTATTTTGACTGACCTAATTAATGCAAGCCATTTAAATGTTAAATAATTAATTGAAATTAATGTTAATTTAAAAAACTTTACATCCAAAAAATGTTTAACAAAAATTTATGAAATATATATATACAGTAGAACTCCTCTAAGTGGACCACCCCTCTAAGTGGACCATCAAAATATTTTTTGATAGTGGTGTGAATAAAGGGCA
>JAABKK020061241.1:0-31718 GCA_011634745.2 Catotricha subobsoleta
AACCACAAAAATCTGTTGGATTGAAGGGCGGCATGTATCCTTCAAATAGCACAGCTCGTCGTGTGTTTGGAATCAAGAAATGAGGAAAAATAGGCAATTAAAACAAAATCCGATCGGATCGAAAAAAATCGGATTGCCATCCCTAATTACTATTATTTATTTAAATTTTTCTTTTTTAAAGTTTTACCGGCTGGTAATCGATAATTTTAAATGGTATCGAAATTGAGTTTTTTTTAACATCGATATCTTTATTTTCGATACTTTTGTATCAAAATTGTGTTTTCAATATTTTTGTATTATATTAATTTATAATTAAAGTATTGATAAAAGTATCGAAAGGACTATCGAAATCGAAAAAATAACAAAAAGTATATTCAATATGTATCGCGATGTCGGCGATACAAAAAAAAAGTGTCGACCACAACCCTACTTACCGGACAAATCCAGCCTCTTTTATATTGCCAGTACACCACTGTAACGCGCAATACAATATGTGTTAAATATATTACGATTATATTTATAACAATACGCTTATGTTTTATGTTTTTGTACATAAATCACTTAAAATAATAATATAAAAATACAACATTTAAAACGACGGTTATATGCACTTTGCCATAATAAATGCGCATAATGGCTGTATTTATTTAATAAAATAAAAATCTCACCCTTCTCAAAATTTATAAGTGTGGATAAGTCTTAAAATCGAAAAAATATTGACAAACGTACTTTAAAACTTGAATTTGTGCGTACGTATTGTATTTTCACAAGTGCACGTTAACAGTCAGCCAGCATTAAAAAATATAAATAAAAAAAAAATTATGTAATCTTTATCACAATTCCCATTCTTTATTTTAAAATACAATTTATATAAATACTTAACTCAGTCTATCTACCCTTTTTTTTTGTTGGTTAATCCTTGCTAATTTCGTTTGAGTTTTTTTTTTTATACTTTTTTCATCAGGCATATCTTTTTTTATTCGCATAGGCAATAAGATTTTATTTTCTTAAAATGGAAGAAAAATTATTTAAAAAAAGGATTTCCTTTTCCCGTTTTTAATTTTGTCTTGCCTGCTTACATTTTTGTTTTATTTAAATATACTCATTCCGTTTTTCGTGTTTTATAGGTGATCGTCTTTTGGATATTCCATGCAAAGTGTGTGGCGATAGAAGCTCAGGAAAACATTACGGAATTTATAGTTGCGATGGTTGTTCTGGATTTTTTAAACGAAGCATTCATCGAAATCGAATTTACACTTGTAAAGCAACTGGTGAACTTAAGGGTCGATGTCCTGTTGACAAAACACATCGAAATCAGTGCAGAGCGTGTCGATTAGCCAAATGTTTTCAATCGGCCATGAACAAAGATGGTATGTATCAAAACAAATGTTACACATAAATTAAAACTAATAGCAGTTTATCGAAAATAATAATTTCACGGACCAATAATTCGTATGGCTTTATTTGTAAATGTAGCAAAACCAATCTGAATATAAAATCAATAAAAAAAAATTATACTTAATAACCTTTTATATGTCACGCTTTTTTCCTTCTCTCTCTTCAAACACTTAAAATATTCGTTGGAAATCATGCGTTAACGCTAAATTGATTTGAAAACATAAAGAAATTTCGAAAGTCTTTTCTCAGTACCGATAAATAGCGCCTTCCCATTCCTATTAAATAAAAGAATCCTACTAAATCCTTTAAATACCATTTAGAAGAATTTGGCATCAATCCCCGCATTTATTCTTAGCGGTTTTTCTAAAGGATTTTCATCTTCTTCTCCATTTCTTCTTTTATAAATATTAAAGAAATGACACAAGTAGGGTGTCGGTTCAGTGGCTGTAGAAAAACGTTACAATGGTATTAGATAATGGTGATGATGGTGTGAGATAAATAGAATGAAATATTTTTCTCTTTCTACATTTATTTTAAATATTGAAATTCACTGAACAACATTTTAACTTAAACATTTACAAAGTTTACAAGTTTTCTGATATAATAAATTAAAATTCATGAGTTTCATCTTACAAGAGTTTATCGTTGCCGCACATCAACCCACATGATACTATCGTTTCCAGACATTTTACATTGGTGTAACACATAATATATAAAATTAAATAGGCCGTCTAACCTGGCCTTATGGCATTGAATGTGAGAATTTTTGCACCTTCTTTATTAAGTATACAACAAATATATTTATATATATATATAAATATATGTATATAAATAAATAAATTTTTCATGAAAAGGCCAAAGAAGCTCAAGTGCGATTATTATAGAAATGCTTTTACAACACAACCACTTTTGATATCACAATCAAACCTTTTGTGTAAGTCTTGGCTTTGAATAAATAATGTTTTCATTTTTTTTTTCTGGTACACCGTTAACAAACTTACTACAATTTATTTAAGGATTATGAAGATCTTTGGTTGTGCTTTAAATTAATGGTTTTGTTTCATTTCATTTATTATTTATTTTGAATGAATTACAGATTGTTACAGATACAGAACTCTATTTCACTCTCGATATAAATTTACTTTGTATTTTGTGGCTTTCTGTTTACTTTTTAAATATTTATATGTAACACTTTTCAAACATACAATTATTACAATTATTCGGTGCAAATGATAAACGAATAAAGTTTACTTTTTATAATTTGTACAAGTGTAGATTTTGGTAAAGATTGATATAACCTGTGCGTAGCCATTCTTCCCTTTATCATTTACCTGCCAAAAGCATTTATTCACCACAATCAAAACAATTACATTTATCCCTCAAAATGTTATTGTGTCAAATTATAGGTGTAAACATAAAATTATATTTATTATATTACAAGTATATTTGCATGATAAAAAAAAGATATTTAGGAAAACAAAAACATAACCAGGCAATAAACTGATATTATACACAAAGAAATTCCACCGCCATTTGGTGTAATATAAGTAATAAAGGTATTGCCACGTATTGCTTACAAACATTCGGAGCTGTGAATATTTTAGCATCATTTTCAATGAAAACGGAGACGATGAAGTGATAACAAATCAAATTTAACAGATTATATGTCTTATCTGTTATTTTGAGTTGTTTTTATTGATTTGACCCTAGTTGAAATCTAAGATATGTTTTAAATATGTTTCTTGTATGTTTATACATATTTAGATATGAAATGGTTAATTTTTTTTTCGTATGCCTCATATATGTATATATTTTTGATATTAAAAATAAAATAATAGTAAGTATTCAGTATATTATACTATACATACTTTACAAAGCATATGCTTTTGATAGTTTTTTGGTATAATTTTTATAAAATATTTTTTGCCAATCTTCATACATATAACTTAAAAAGAAAATCATGTCTACTAAGATATGTTTTCAATATTTATGTATATCTGATCCGATTTCGATTTTGATATCACTAGGAGTCCACATAGAGCTCAAATTATTATTATTATTATTTTATTTGTGACAATATGTTTACATATAAATACTTAAATGCCCATATCGATATCGAAAATGATGTCGAATTTGATATAAGCTTTGATATCACCTTTGAGTTCACAATTCGTGGTTAAAATTAAGTAATTAATTAATTGCTAAAAAGGTATAAAATTAAATAATTTCAATGAACAAAATGATTCATTTAATAAAAATAATAATTACCTATATAAATAAATAAAAAAAAAAACAATATAAATTCGATTTTGAACCCAGACTTTGTAAGGATTAGCTAGATAGGACACTACATAGAGCAATGCAGATCATCGATTATCAAAATTAAGTTGCAAAAAGTTGTATTTGTACTTGGATGGGAAACCGACCGATAAAAAAGAAATTACATATACAGTATAACTTGTGAAAATGGTCCACCCTTGAAAATGGGACAACATTTTTAAAGTTGTAGGAAAGTGTCTGAAACGTAAAGCGTACATAAAAATTTCCCATTTTCCGGATTTTCCAATTTCTAACCTGTCTAAATGGGCCGGCCCACAAAAATCACGCGACCAAAAACGACAATTAGTGTATATATAACTTGCGTAAACGGGCCAAAAATAATTTTTGAAATTTGAAATTTAATTTTTCGCGCTTTTTTAGTCTTTCAACTATTTTATTTAAAACTACAGAAGTCTTAACGGGGGCCATTCTGCAAAAAACTGCTTGTTCAAAAAAAAAATTCATGATTTTCAGATTTTTTTTTAATTTCTACGAATTTTATAAAAAGAAAACCTCTCTAAATAAGCCGGCCCACCTTTTTGGCCGCGACGGATTTTCAGAAGTTATACTGTATTTTTCTTTTATCATATTAGATATCGTTTTCGATTTCGTATTGACATCGAGGTCTGATATCCTAATGACATCGAGATCAATATACAAGTACGATCTATATATGTATTTGATAAGCCAGGGGCCAGTGGTTCGACATAAATATCGTAACTCTTTTTTAGTATCACATCTATATCATAATGTTTATTAAGGGGATCGTTCGCTTATTATGACGTTACATTAATCTGTTTTGTATGCTTATATGTACAAATTGATTTTATTTATAAATTTTATAATTTTTATAAATCTTATATCGAGATTTTAGAAATTCTAGAAAAACATGTGCAGATCGCCATTTGTTTGAAGTCTGGTTGTATAGTTTATGGCTCCAACTTCTTTTTTAAATATTATATTTTAATATAATACACCGTTATCTCATTTCGCCATTGTATTTAAATATCGAAATTACTATACCTATATTTATATACTCTTTAATATTGAAGAAAAAAAAATCCAATATTGTGACGTCACACGGGGGAGGGGGGAGGTGGTAAGAACTTGTGACGAGCTGTGACAAATAATATTAAGAAAAACATATAGTTTTGTTTATTACGATGCGAAAAGACTTTCATCAGCATAAGCATAAAATTAAACATTAAAAATCATTTGAACATATCCTGTGAGATATGTTTTTCATATTATTCTATAATATGCACACCTAATTAAAAAGAAAATTATGAAATATATATCGTCAGATTCGTTTTTGATATATAATTTCAAACGTATTAAAAACTTATTCAAATAGGTGTCAACTAATTTATTTCGATAATAGAACTGTTGGCCTCTGGTGGTATTATTATTCTAATAATAAAAATTTTAGAATAATTATCAATATTGATGAAATAATAATAAATATGCGACATCTAATACATATTTACATTTTAAATTCTTCTCTCAATATTGAATTTTCCACATGTCTATTTTAAACGAAAATATTCATTTATTTAAAATTAAATTTAATTATAACATAGTTTATTTAAACTACATAAACAAATAAAATATGATTTAATATTGAATATAAATTAATACTTTTGCATACGTGATTAATTTTAAACGCATTGTCTTTTTTTTTAGTCGTGTCCATTTCAATATGTACTTCATTTAAAAATGACAACAAACATTGCATAGATTTTAATTTTTTTTTTTTAAATAATTTCAATAGAAATAACGCACAAAATTAAACAAACAAACACTCGTGGCTTCATTTAATTAATTTTAATTATTTATTTCTTCTCATAATTGTTTATGCATCAATTTCCTATGAAAACGATCAAAATTATGAAAAATTCACATCTGCCGTCATCGATTTCGGTAATTTTAATATTGTTTGAAAAATTATCGAAAATAATTAGAAGTGAATAAAATGATGTAAATTACATTTGGTGTGGATCACGAAATTAAACCGTGACTTTCAAAGGATCAGCCTACACCATCTAAACACATTTTGTATTTTCGAAACTTACTAATAATATATATGTATATTGATTCTTAACTGTTATTGAAAGTATAGAAGATAAAGTCTCCGAAATTACCTGTATAATTTGGATTTAAGTGCCTCGGTCAATAATGAAAATTTTAGGTATACTGTCTTTTTTCTTGTCATATATAATAACTATATATAGAATATATTAGTAATTAGTTGAACTTTATACAAACGTCAGTCATCATATTTATCAGAAGTTATTTGTATCCCAAGCTCAACGACATCAACATTCTCATCATCAATTAATATGCCAGCGATTATGACGTTAAAACCATTCAAATTCTTAGTAAAACTGAAAAAAAAAATTTTACTGAAAGCATCTATAATGATATAAAATATAATTTGAATTATCGAATATATTGGAACTGTATTTTAATGGAATTTTATTTTAAAAGAAATAAAAAAAAAAACAAAAACCTTTATGTATTTTTGGTAAATATATCAGTGCCTACGCATTTTAGTCTAAATTTATAGAAATATTCCAAAGAAAATAAATCCACATTAAGTTTCTATGAGCAGAAAGTAAAACGGAAAATACTTATAATAAATGTCACGAAAAGCTTTTTAACATTACGATCTAATGATTTCACATTTTTAAACCATCCTACTTTAATACAGAAATAAATGTCTGTTTGCACATTTGTAAATATATTTGAAAGCATATGAATGGCAACACATAAAACCAGAATAATTTCTGGGAAAGTGATCTCAAAATGATCTTATAGGGTGAGATTAATATAAGTTGTGTGTTAGACATTTTTTTATTATTATTATTATTATTATTCTATCTTAATTTATTGCTTAATATGAGAGCACCTACTTTGTTGTGTTGTGTCTCAAACTCGACTCGAAGCTTATATATATATATTATGGTACAGCTAAAGGTAAAAGATGTGAAGAAATATCAAAATGACGGAAAATTGGTATTAGACAGAATATATGAATAGGTATAGATAGGCATTATACACGGGCATCATATACCAAATAGATAATATAACACACTATACTGCCACGTCTATATTATATATAGCGTATGCTTATGCATTAAAGTTTATGAGAAGAATTATATTGCTAAAAGTGACGATATGACAGAATGTTGTTTAAATTCAAAAGGAAACTTGTGTGCGAGGATTAATTTGATGGTGATGATGATGATGGCGTGAGATTTTCTACATATGTGACTGATATTTCACGAATATATATATATATTCTATATATTATTATTAATATGAGTAAAGTAAAACCTATACATGTGCAGTGTATATACTTACATAAATTATAACATATGCATATAGGCAGATGTATGTAAGTATAGAAAATGGTATTAATGTTCCGTTGTACGCATCTAATTTAATGTTATATGTTTAATCA
Organism: Catotricha subobsoleta; assembly: GCA_011634745.2. NCBI lineage: Eukaryota > Metazoa > Arthropoda > Insecta > Diptera > Cecidomyiidae > Catotricha > Catotricha subobsoleta. The sequence continues at coordinate 7,181 of JAABKK020061241.1, forward strand.
CTCACCTATTAATAAATATTTAAACGTATATTACTTAAACTTAAAATTGCAAACGAACATGAACTGATATTAACTGAAAACTTATATAAACTATAGAGATTGTTAACTTTGCCATGTATTCTGAAAGATAGTATATGCAAATATTGCATTAGTTTAAACATATAAGATGGAATAACTTGTTACTATGATTCGCTACACTGTTTCTTCTTCGTAGTTAAAATTAACAAATGTTTGTACACGGACTTAGGAATCTTAAAAATTTAGAATACTCTAAATCCAAATGAACAACATTTCTTTTTTTAGATTTTTTTTTTTATATTTCATGGCTCTTGCTATTACTTTTGCGTATAAGATAAAGGTATTATCCCACCTAGACAATCTATTTATTTCCGTATACCTATATAGCAGGTTGTTTTACCGACTAGCAAACTTTATAATTGGCGTTTGACATTTAACAATCTATTGAAAAATAATATCTATGTAATTTAGTAAATATTGAATATTATGTCTTAAAAAAAAACTATTTTTGTTCTATATCTCTTCCGAGGTTTGCGGTATTGTAAATGACTTCATCAATATCAAATTCTCGAAGACTTCAACAAAAGGCTATTAGAAAAAAAACTGTTCATTAACTGTAATTTTCAATAAATCAGCAATGAGCGAATATAAACAATTATCATATCCAGACTACTTGAAATTAATAAAATAATCTAGAAATACTATTAGATAGAAATTTATTATATCGTATATAGGCCACCCCTCACAAATGCTACCCTTACTTAATTTCAATTATTTACCATATATGCCTTTGGACTTTTCAGCAAATATTGAAATTGGAAAGTTTGATTGTCACAAGTTTTCCGATGAAAATCTTATGCAAAGTTTCTTATTTACTTATGAGAATGAATTTGAAAATGTTGAAAATTTATACATCATCCTATCATAGTATCTATACGCTTGAAGGTATTTTAATATAAAGTTTAAGCAAAATTTTGCTAGATATTTTAATATAGCATTTTAGTAGCTTTCACATACACTCCATATTTTATTATAAGTAAAATCATGATTAGTACAAGGGTATTGGTTTGGTATACATATAATTATAGAGATAGAACTGTTTGATTTAAAGCCATTTCATTTTAATCTACTTTAATGTACATATTTTTTGTGCCAATTGAATTTCGAGTTTTCGTAAATCGGTTAGTTCGATCAGAAATTTAACCGATAATACCATAATACAGCATTTTATGTCGCATGAATAAAGTTTAGTAGAATTCGAAAATTGTGCCCGTGGCCCTGTGGGTATGATTCAATTGTTTCAAATATTGTTATTCGTACAGCATTCTATTTATAGATATATGTGTAGTTGGTCGGAGGCATTTCAATTGTTCAGCGGGGGATAGAGGATAACAACATCAAATAGGCGACCACCTTATTAATTGTGTAATGTGTGAAACTTTGCAGCTTTTGTTATCTGAACTATTCATTTAATATTGTATATATAATTATAATGTTGTAAATGACGTATATTGGCTAATATTGAAACATTAAATAGTTAATGTCGTTATTTATATCTGAACTGGTGTTCACGTTATGGTAAATGGAATTTTAAAAAAAAATTCAGATACTTTTTCAAATTTTATATAAAGCTGAAATATTATTTTCGACATATATGCTAATAAAAATCTAATATATGAGTTTATTTTAGCACATCACTTGCGAACATAGAAATACCTACATATTATTATATTTCTTGTCTCAGATAATAATTTATTATTATATTTGTGTTGGGTTAGAGAATCACTATTTCTAAATTTCCAATAAAATGCACCTGTATCGTCTAAATAAAATAGATGAAACCATTAATTGCATCAAACAGAAAACAATTCTAGTTTTATGTTGATTGCATTCTATTATGTAAGCTACAATGTCCCTCATCTATAAGCTGTTTAACGATAAGATTAACAATTTCCGCATTGTCTAATCCTTCGATCCGATAGTGTCATGTCAGTCTGTCATCACGTTGTCTAAATCCCTTAAACATGAGATGGGGTTAGGCTATTATACATAGCATAAAATCGCACTTAATATGTTGTTGATAAAACATATAGAAAATACCTATTACATAATATAATATGAGTGTTGAAAGTGCTACGTATAATGCGTGTATTTCTACATGGAATTTTGTATATGGTTATAATCGTAAAGCTATATTATATGCAGAACTGTAGACTATTGAATTTAATATGAAACGATTTGAATGGAATAGGAATACATAGACATAATATTAATTTAGCTTATACAAAATTTCATTGAAGCGTAATGCGATCAGGTACATAAATAATTCAGCGGACCTAACGCAATAAGTCTTTGTTTTTAAACATTTTTTGTTAAATTTAAATATCTACTAAGTCTTGAGCTTTCATTCTAACTTAAATGTAATGATTGAATGAGTTACAATCATTATTGCACAAAGAGAATTCTTCTTAATGTGTCAACTATGTGTACTACAAACTAATGATTTTAATAAACAATAAATATTTTTTACAACGTTTAATTCAAATTTTCTGTAAAAATCTAAATCATATTTATTTAATTTGCAGCTGTTCAACATGAACGTGGACCCAGAAAACCAAAGTTACATGCGTCTATGCATCCAAATTCATCACAACATCATCATCAAGCCCATTTACAAATGTCATTAGTAACTAGTGTATCAGCGTATGCTCAGCATTCACATCATCATCCCAATTTTCATCCACAAATACATCATCCACAACCAATGCCTTTCTCGCCATTAGTTCATCATAATCATCATTTAATACCACCACCGCGACTTGATCATAAATTATCCGCTTTCGATTTACCTAATCATAACAACGAATTTTTTAAAAGCAATCATGTTCAGCAACATCAGTCACACCATCAGCAGCAGCAACAACAGCACCAACAACAACAACAACAACAACAACAACAACAACAACAGCAACAACAACAGCAGCAGCAGCTACAGCAACAAAATAACTTCCATCAATTCCATCAATCACCGTCACCGACACAAACAATAAAGAGTAGTTCCAGCACTATTGAGCCGTCAAATGATAGTATAGGTAGTCCTCAATTAATTGTTGATAATGTGGCTAGTCCAGTTTCCATAAGCAGTAACAGCAATAATATCAACAGCAATCTTAATAATAATAACAATAACAGTAATAGTAACAATAATAATAATAATAATTTTAATACCAATAACGGTAATATTCGACTAAACAATAATAATAGTGTTCAGCATAATGGACTTCTAGATATACTAATGAACCCGGATAAATGTCAAGTAATCAAATTTCTTTTGAACTGTAATTAATTGCTTTATGCTGAAGTGAAGTTAACTGTTTATTTTTTTTTTAGGAATTCATTCAATATCATAATTCAATGCTATTTCCACCGCTTCCTACTGCTGGCTCAACATTAGAAATAAGATTACCAACATGGGAGGTGCTTCAGGAGACGACAGCTAGATTACTGTTCATGGCTGTTCGATGGGTACGTTGCTTGGTGCCATTTCAAACATTATCTAAAAGTGATCAACAATTGCTGTTGCAGGTAATTTATAATTTGTTTTATATATCATATTTCATTTTTTTAAAAATCTATGTCAATGCATTGAATTTTTTTTTATAATAATATTATCCGATAATATCAGTCAGTTGATATAACACAATTGTTTTGTATATATAAGCACTTATTTTTGTCTTCAGATTGATTTTTTAAGTTAAATTTGATTGTTTTTACGCACACGTGCGCTCACTATCCTTATAAGCTAAAAAACAAGGGGGAAATTAATAATAAACAAATAAAGTATATAAAAAAAAATACAAAGCACCTTTATTATTTTTTGTGGGCGATTAGTATCTATCTACCCAGAAATTGAAACTATAAGTATCTGCAACGCTATAAATCAATGCGATCATTTCTGTAAGGGTGGTAACTTTAAACAAGGTTAGACACTAACTCTATGCGTGAGTAGGTAATACTAGAGCTGTTAATATCCATAAAATTTGCAAACCGCATCAAATTATCGGGAAATAAAAATTTATAAATAATATATTAACTATTGAAAAAGTAAATAATTATACCGTTAAGTTATTATTTTGACTCACAAAATATATTTTTCATTTTAAAGTTTCAACTGTTTGTTCAACTACATATTTTTGTTATGGCCATATCCCACACATTGAGATATCTAAAGAGAAATAAAGATATTTAAAAAGAAATGTACATATATCTTAAAAATTTGGTCATATCTTGTTTGTAAAATCATTTTCCTTTAAATATCACAATGTGTGGGAGAAAGACCTATAGATATAACAAGTACGATAACTCTTGCTGTTTTTTTTATGGAAAAATATGTTATTTTATTTTAGTTTTCTTTACTTTTTACTCTTTAGTAGTAATATAGAAATAGCGCCGCCGCCCGTACAAATGTTAACTAAAATTCGTATGCTTAGGGTGGCCATCCGTCCCGAAAAAAGGGAACATGTTCCTATTTTTAGGTCTTTGTCCCAGTGCCCCGCAAATTGGAGCTTTTTTCAATTTTATTATTTTTAATTTTTTTTTTTACTTAATTAAATGTCAAAATTACTTTTGGGGTCTGGAGAGCTATGGAACATTTATCAATAATCATCAATATATTAAAACCTTTTTGACTGATAAATATTCGGCTGATGATGGTATAAAGCCGAAAAATGTTCTGAAATAAAACATTAATTTTTATGCAACAAAAAGGTTGTAATATTTTTTAATTTATTGACGTGTCTTGAATTCTATAAATATTTACAAGGATTTCATGATTTACTAAAACAAGTTGCTTTTGAGCAAAAATATGAAAAAATGAAAATTGTCCCGAATTGTCCCGAATTTTAATGGTGCTCGACCTGAATTCGAAAAGCACTAGAAATTTTATATAGATTCAAAAAAACGTATGAGAGTGAGCGGAATAAAACATACGAAAACTTAATGTGTGAAGAGTTTATCTTTTGAATCTATATATATGAATTCTACTGTATAGGGTGAACGTATGCTGTTAATATGTAAGAAAGAGTGAACAAAAAATAACCAATACATAGCCTCCTTCTTATCCCTTTTTGTCCTCTTATTTCATCCTCCCCTCTTCCCCCAAATCTGGACGTCCTTCATGGACGACCCCTTATTATTTTAAACATATCACCATTGATAAATATTTAAAAATCCATAAATTTTCTATATATAAAGTTACTAGACCCTATTTTTCTCGACTTTCGTATAATTATCCGAAATAAAAATGCTTTCATTATTTTTCATTTTTCTGATGAATTAAATCACGTATTTGTTGATATAATGCATATAATTTATAAATATGATATTAAGACTATATTTTAAATAAATATCTTAATACTTATCTTTTTAACACAAACATAAATTATTAGGAATCTTGGAAGGAATTATTCTTACTAAATTTGGCACAATGGAGTGTACCATGGGATTTGGCTGCACTGCTTGAAAGTTCTCATGTTCGTGAACGTGTTCCCCGTGATGCCTTAACCACTAGTGAAATGAAAACCATACAAGAAATATTGTGTCGTTTTCGGCAAATATCACCGGATGGAAGTGAAGTTGGTTGTATGAAAGCAGTCATTTTATTTGCACCAGAAACTCCGGCACTATGTGATGTACAGCCAGTTGAAATGCTTCAAGATCAGGCACAATGCATACTTTCTGATCATGTTCGCCTAAGATATCCAAGACAACCAACCAGATTTGGAAGACTTTTATTGTTATTACCATCATTAAGAGCCATACGACCATTTATTATTGAATCGTTATTTTTTAAAGAGACCATTGGAAGTGTACCGATTGCACGATTGTTGGGCGACATGTATCAAATGGAAAAATATACGGAAAATGAGAAATAATTTTTTTCTGTTAATATTACGTTATTTAGATGATTTTCCCTACAGCTTTTACTGTTATACATATTTTATGTTTCGAGATAACGAGAAAATGCAATTAAACTTCCAATATTTTCTCAAAAAACAATATTCTTCACTATGTTGCGTATTGCATACACGAATATTTCATAGCTTTTTTTTTTTTTATTATTTGTTTGCTATATAAACGCTTCGTATATTTTTTTTATATCAGAAATAAAAAACCCCGCGGGTTTAGAAATTATATTTTTAGCTTGATATTTTTATTTACTTTTTAAAATTTAATTTAAAAACCATACAAGAAAAAAAAACAGCACAGAAATCTAGACTAAATATAAAACATCAACTTTATGATTGTTAAATATGCGCTTTATGGTTGTAAAATAATATATTGGTTTCACTTATATTCCTTATATTAGAGATGAGATAATTCGGTATTCAAATACTTATTCGATCATATGAACGAAATAATATTATGTTTTCATTTTGTTAAGTCATAATACATACATTACATATGAAGGGCTCAGAGTCAAAGGCGGCCAACTGACATATTTGTTTAATTTCGAGAAAATTGAATTTGAAAATGAAATATTAGGCATTTTTCATACAAATGAAAATGTTTGATTGATTGGAAAAAAAAATGTGTCATCTCAACATCGCATCGTTAAAAATTGGTAATAATAATTTTGTAGTTATTTGCTACTATTTCCGCTATCTAACTCATAACAACCCAAAATGTCAGTTGGAGGTCACCTTTGGCTCTGAGCTCTTCATATATTCATTTGAAAAAAAAAAAAAAATTTGCGAATATGTTTTTGTGAACAGATTTATTTCACTTAGGATGGAATACACCAACCAAATTATAAAAAATTATTATAAATAAACAAAAATTGCAAGAGATGAAATAAATTTACATTCAATTTTACTTATTTGTGTTACTCGTTCATTTATTTAAACTATTCGGATTATGAGGTGAGGTGTGTATTCGAGTATTATTTAAAGTAAGGTATTAAATGCACACTTGTGCATTTCATTTCGGATAGGCCTTAAATTCACAATGTTCGAATAGTGCATCATATATAAATATTAAAAAACGTAAAAAAAAAAATCATTCGTACCATAAAATTTATCAAGAATAAGTGCATATCTATGAATGAATGTAAATAATATAAATAATAGTATATATGGTATAAATATTTAAATATAAATCTAATTTTGTTCATTTGTTTTAATGTTTGAATAAATATTAATTAAAATTACAATAAATAAAATTCATTCCAAAGAAATGTAAAACTATAATTATGAAAAATTTAAGAAATATAACTTAACAATTACATACAATGAAACTATGATATTTTTATTTCTCTTTAGTTTTGTTATTCGCTTTTCTTACTATCCATCAGAGCCGCCATAGCCTCAGGTTTGAAAGGATTATAGTTCTGGTCGCGATTTTGATTAAATTAAAAAGTTTCGTGAGGATATTTTTTATTCATAATTTTGTTTTTGCAGGACACCGTTATTTCATTTGCTGGCAACTTTTTTCAGCTGAAGAGGTAGAGCTGTCTTTTTATCAGCCGCAAGATGTCAGGTATCGTAAGATGGTACTTCTATCCATGAGGTTATGTCTAGCGACAGAATTCAGAAATAATTCCACTAATAACCATTAATAAACAGTTCTATATAGGTTTGATGTCGGAAAAGAGATCAATTGTGTATCGATATGGGAATGATCTCACACATTATCAATTCGTTATAGTCTCCACAAGTTCTCATATTACAGTTTTACATCGAAAAGATATTGGAGTGATATAAATTTTCATTATGATCTATTTTCGATATCGGTTACAGCAAAATTAAATTAGCATTAATTTTCGTTCTAACATTCCATTATTTCAGAAGCGCCAAGAAATGTTTAATTTATGAAAAATCTAAGTGGTTTGATATACGCCGTTACAATACTGCACGCAGCGCATCAAAATAATAAACAAAAGTCGTAGTAAATGTATATATTATCATATATTTAATTATATGTTGACCTGTTTAAAACAAAAACACATGATGTCCATTTAAGAATTTTCCCACGATATATATGTTTATTTCTCCAAAATGTTATTTATTTCAATAGGAAACACTGAACCCCTTTGCTATATTTAAATAACTGTATTAAACAGCATCCTATTTCGATATGATCATCATATACCAACCTGTATCTAAATATTTAATTACTAATATTACTAAATCGAAAGTAACATATTGCAAATGATCACTTCAAATGAAATACTTAACATCCCCCTCAAATATTTATGATATTTTAATGATTTTATTACATAGAAAAATACTTTTACATCCACGCAGCTATAATATGATATTATTGAAATGACAAAACAACTGACACTATTTTTATATTTCCGTGCATTAAAGTAAGTTAATTATGAGAAAATTGTCATAGCGTGTATGGTTTCACCATATTTATCAACCATACCAAAATATTCTCATAATATTAAATCGCAATTCATAATAAATAATAAAACAATAGGTTGAAAACAAAACCCCGATTCGCATCAATTGTTCAAAAATAGATAATATGATGCTCTCATTCATGTAAATATGTAAAATCTTCCACCCCCTCATGCCAATAATTCAAAAAAATAAAAATAAAATAATAGAATAAAAATATTATTCATTGCACATCACATCACATCACATCACATCACATCAAATCACCAAACACGCATATAATAATCATTCAAAATGTTATGCCCTACCGTACAGCGTACTCGAATAATCCCTATACATAAAAAAAAAAAAAACATTTCATTTCCCAATGTGTATTTTTATTCAATTTATTTTTACATTTACCTATAATTTATTTGTATATAATTTTAACCACATGAAAATTGGCTTACAATGGACAATACTATATAACAAATGTAAAAAACTGTATATACAATAAATATGTGCACTCAGCATCCTTGGGTGCTAAAGTGCCTTTGATATAAACAAAAAACAAAAAATAAAAATAAATAAATAAAAAGTTTATTATAAACACTGAATTACCTACTTTACAATAAACTACAACGCCAACAATAAAATATGTAATATTAGGGTGGCCGGGTAACGCATGAAAATAAATAAAAATATTTTAAATTTCGGAATGTATACCCTTTAAAGTTATTGTATGTGGTGTGTAATGAAGGTACCAAAAATTTGGTGCCGATAGGTTAGAGGAAAGTCGTGTCTCAAGGGGTCCAAAGTTGATTTTAAGGAAATTCATGGAAAAAACAAAGGGTGGACCAATTACAAAAAAATATCTTAAAAAGTTAAAGTTCGTGGTGAAAGCATATAAAAATATTATGAACATTTTGAAAATTTTGAAATTGAACATTTTTTTGGTTTTATCATAAATTTCCTTATAATCGAAACGTCTTCCTCAACCTTCGGTACCAAGTTTTGAGTATTCATTATACACCAAATACATACAACAATTTGAGAAGGAATGCATTACAAAATTTGAGAAAGTTGATGATCCGGCCACCCTAATGTAATATGTTTTGATGTAGCTATAGCATGACATACTGTAATGAATAATATGTGGCAAGGGCGCGAGATATAAATATAAATTTTGTTGGTGTTTTGGGTAAGGTGTGAGTAGATTATATAATACAAATATACACAAACACATACAAAAACTAAAACATTAACTATAATATATAATAAACAATATTTTGATAGTTTATTTTGATCGCACCCCTCTCTTAAATTCTGTGGATTACATATCTGTATCATCATGTGAGCTTAACCACGTGTTCTCGTTTGTTCATTGTCGCATATTCATCATCTCCAAAATATTTTGGGGTTATCCTTATTGAACTTTGCTTGCTGCCTTTTTCTTTTACTTTAGCTTATATAACCGAATACATAAGTTTGACAACATAGACGGATAAATACATACACACACACACACAACATATCACACATTACATTTAATAGAGCAAAATTTAATTCACTTGAACGAATTGAGATCAACCATCAATTTGTAAATCGTGTAAAATGGATACAAAATGTATATATTGCATGCGTAAAATTTATCTATAGAAGTATTACCAAATTGAAATAGAATCGAATCGAATCGTTTATATTTTCTAAACACATACAAAAAAACATATTTATTTTTATTCTTGGTCTGGATAATATAACCGATTAGCTCCTAACTTAAAAGTACATATATAATATGTATATATAGTATTTCTGTGAAGAAAGAATTGTATGTACTTATGCATGTTTCACTCAATGTATTATTTGTATCCTATGATTTTGTATACAAGATTTTCGACAAAAAGTTATTTGTAAGAGGGTTATGTTATTTTTGAAAAAAGCCAATTTCAAAGGGAAACAGAATATTAATACAAGAATAATAACATTCAGATTGAAAGAAAAATATTTGATAATATATTTAGTGATAATAATATAATATGGATATTTTGTGATAATGGAAAGTAGAATGGGTTCTTTCTTCATTTCTTTTAATACTATTATAGGAAACCTTTAGCGCATTGATGTAAGTTCAAAGGTAAGAATCAGTTTATATCCTTATAATAAAAGTAACATTTATTTATTTATTTTTGATTAAATACTTACTTATATCATATATTATATATCAATAAATTTAGGGTGTATTATTTGGCATGTTCGGTTGTACATAAGGATTTAAATATTTTTTCTGATTGAATAAGCTATGAATTATTATTATAAAGTAGTATAACGTAAGGAAAGGTCATCAAATTAAAAAAGGACTGAAACTTTGGTTCTTTTAATTTATAGTTACATAATAGAATTTAAATTGCATTTCAAAATCTGCATTGTTAAAAATTTCTGGTAAAAAACCGCTTGAGAGAGACAGCGCGTGAGATTGATAGAAAAGCGTTCATCCTCTACAAGAAATTATTAATTTCGGTAAATATCCTGGGTACCAGATTTTTGACAGCGTTATTTTTTGGAAAAGAAATAATTTTAATACTTCATGTAAAATAGTAATTTTTATACGATTTATAATTTTCAAATACTGAATTCCGGGTCATTGTTGGTTACAATTACAATAAAACAAATGAATATGCAAATACCCTTACTTTCTTCTTACACATTCAAAAATATCCGTTATACTTCACTTTTGAGTAATTCGGCCGAATTTGAAAAAAAAAATCAAGTACAAGTGCAGAGATGGGACTATTTGAAATACTTACGTATTTACAATGTATTTTGTATTTCAAATACAAAATACTTGAATTTTAAATACATTTTGAGCTCTAACTCCTAAGTCTGCTTCAATCAATTAATTCTGGTGCATAAATTTTTTATCAATAAACAATTTTAAGAAGATTTTTATACATAAAACTTAAAATTTTGTAATAATTGTAGGAATTCCATAGAATAAAAGAAAAAATAAACAGAAAATAAATAAAACATTCTAAGATCCAGAAATGGGACTATTTGAAATACAAAATACAAAATGCATTTCGAAAAAATTGTATTTTAAATACAAAGTGTATAAAATACATTTTGAGCTCTAAGTGCCATCTCTGTTGGTTTGTCAATTTTTTTGTTTGTTTGTGCATTTGGAAGTTGGTGATTTTTTTTTTAAATAGATTCATTCTATCATTCATCATATCATACCCAATAGGTATTTCTAGACAGTTGTCGTCCAAATACAACAATATTAGCTATGCTATAGGGATAGGCTATATAAACTGTGTCTATTCGAGTCTATTTACTTAGATAGTTTTAAGATAATCTAAGATAGTCTATATATAGACTATATAAAACGTGTTTTTTTTTAACATCAACATCCATATAAATTAGGATGTTCCATTCGAAGTGTATAAAAAAAAAATTCTTGGATTTCAAACCGCAATAACTCGGAAACGGGTAATTTCCGACCCCCTCTCCTATAAAGTTTTTTGCTCAGAAAGACCCAGGAACACACCCCCGAAGTTTAAGGTATTCATTCTGAGACATCCTGTATAAACCGTACAGCAGAGACTAAAATAAGGATTTTAGCAACTGCATTATCTACAAAAAAAAAAAAAGGAGAAAATCCTCGTTTTTTTTAAATGTTTGTATTAATTTCTAATTTTTTGCGTAATACAAAAAATATATTTAATAATAATTTAAAAAGCTAAATTCATTGAAACATATTATGTCTTTTATTAGCAAGCTCATTTAGATCAATTTCCTGGTTAGAACATTTGCACCACATTTGTATAGAATTTTACATTGGATTTCATACTTTTACAATCATCAGTACAGTTTTTGCGACCATCTGTATTCTGTATATCCATCACCAGAATAATGCGAAAATTTATAGTATTGTAATAGGCCATACCTATATCTTTCAAAAACAGTGTCGCGAAACCGTATTATAAACCGTGGAAACAAAAGACAATCGTAAGCTGTTATATGTTTGACTTCCAAATGAATACCATAATATAATTTGTGATTTACCAACTGCAAATCTTATTGAGCAACTGCAGCTTATTTTAGTCCCTGCTATATAGCATACTGTATTTGGATAACTATCTAAAAATACCTTTATAAACAGGCGTGCTTGAAACAATATTTTCTATTTTGGGGTGCAAATCTTCAAAAATGTAATTTTATGTTGGAATTTCCTTAATTTTCATTGTTATAGCGCAATAAGTAATTATATAATATAATAATACTTACAATATTGATATTTCATATGTAATTTACGTTTAATCACGTTTAAACAAATATTTTTCCAAATATAGAATTTTATTTTAATTATTTTCTGAAATTTTTCCAGAACACGGTCGCAAGAAAATCCGCACCTTATACTTAGGTAGTGTCTGTATTACTGACTGTAATATCTCTATAGAATGAAAATTTGGATTTTGAATATTAAATTTTATACTTTATTTTCAAATCAACAAAATCCGATAATATTCATTTAAATTTTCAATCTAAATTACGAGATATTCCGGAATATAAGTACATATTAGTTAGTCTGCACCTAGCAGGGCGTCGAACCGTTTTTTTCGATTCCGGATGCTTTTTTTCCTTTGTGCATCTACATTAGTGATTTCTAAAAATGAATTTTATATGAGTTTTGGAGATACTTACAACAATCTCGAAAATGATCACATTTTAATATGCGTGGTGTTTTGATTGAGTTATAACTTCCGGAACCGGAACCAAAAACAACGTTTTTTTTCTTGTTTTTTTTTTGTACTTTAAGAAGCTACAACTCATTCAAAACACCATGCATATTAAAATGTGACCATTTTACAGATAGCTGTAAATACCATCAATAAGAATAAACGTATAAACACAATTCTTCACGTTGTTACTTATTATACGTTAGTTTAATTAAAATTGAAATCAATAAATTCGTTAAAAATGTCGCTTTGCATAGTTTTAAACTCGATATTATATCGAGTTCAAGAAATTTAGAAAAAAATGTAGAAGTGTGAATTTATTTATCTATACGAAACTCGAATCATCTTTTCTCAAATTTATTTAAAAAAAATATACATATAAATATCAAATATTCTACTATCTTATGAATAATATTTCATCAAAAAATAACTGAAAATAACATAATTTCATGTACTTAATCATAATACATATAATTATTATACATACGTATATATCAGCCTATTTAGCCAATTTATATATCTTTCAGCTTTCTACTTGCTTCTTTGTTTTCTCTGGAAAAACTTATAAGCATCAGCATTTTTTTAAAAATAAATATCTAAAAATGATGATAAAAGTATTCTCATTAATTATATTGTTTAAGTGAAACTTCATAACCTCAAATCAAATAAAATTTAATTTTTAAAAAGGTGAACGCAATCAAACAACCATCACACCAATCCAACTTATACATATTAGAATTATATTTAAAAAAAAAAAAAAAATGAGAAAATTACTCGACTAAATTGACGGTACACAAATACGGGTGATGTTTAACAGCCGATTACAATAGATGATACCCTCTTCGGTCTTCGCACATTTGCATTCCATGATACATTGCAATTACATTATAAAATAAAACCGATTTAATTCATTTTAATAGTCACATGAATGAATGAGAAATCAAGTAGAATATAGGGTTGACTCAACCCGGTTGAGAACTTCTATATTTTATTGATTCACTTTCTAACAATTCTAGAGAGTTCAAAATAAAATATAATATTTTTTTTTACTGGAAACGCATGTCCAACAAGAAACAGAGAAACTTAAAAGCCAATTGTATAGTTTAATTAAAAAAATGTTAAATATATTCAAATTTATGAAAAAAATTAGAACATTCTTTATACATATATAAATATATATATTATGTGTATTATAATATAATATGCGTAATTTTTTTTCTTCGTAAATACCTTCAGATCTCCAATATTTCTATAGATATAGAGATACCCAACCCACCCTACTGTAAATCATATAGATTAACTACTAACCAGACTCAGAATGTAAAAATATATTAGCTTTTATGTATAACCATATGAAATATGCTCAGAATCTTTTAATGATAATACATAAATATAAAATATCAGTTGGATTGGGTAATTTTTTGTGTAACCAATAAAAAGCAGGTACTTTGACTCTCTTTCTACAGGGAGGAGCTTTTATAGTATTACGTGTGTAGTGGTGAAAAAAGAGGGGTTGACTAATATTTAGAAGAATTCTACTTGGAAATCATAGAAGTATTTGAATATTGTAAAGATATTTTTACTTATAAATTATTATAAAATCGAACTGCTAACGTTGAAATTTCTTAAAATTGAATTATTTTATTTATTTATTTATTTATTTTTATTTACCAAATTGAAGACATGAACAATTTTACAATATGTAACAAAGGTTGTCCTATTTTTATTTAAATTATGCCACAGCTCAAATTAAGCAAAAATGTTTTTTAGCATTTATTATTTTATTATATATTGCCTCAATGCAACTATTATCTATTAATAATAAACATAAATAAACTTGTTATTCATTGTTGTGTCTCGATTTGTTTTCAAAACATTACCGTTTACCATTTATAAATAATGTTTAAAATACAAAATTGGTGGGCCATAGCAAAATTTAAATTTTCATTTAAATACATAAATAATTCAAACTGAAAAGCTTCTGATAAAAATTCATTTTCTATTAAATATCAACATTGCTGCTTGCAACGTCATATGGTTATATTTATATCATAGATACTTTTTTTTTTATTCAAAATAAATAAAAAAAAAAATTGTTCGCCTTTATTTCCTTTCTATTTTTTTTTGTCGCTTGTGTATCACATTCATTATTAATTCATTTTGGGAATGAAGGAATTTATTTTCAAATAATTTCTCACACTGCAGAGAGCATAATATATAGAATAGGGTGGATTGATTTTTTTTTTTTTTCATATACCTTCTACCATTGTTTTTTGAGCTGCATTTGTCTCCTGATCTTGAAGAATCTTGAAAATAAATTAGATCTTCGATGTGCTAGCAAGGCTGCGACGCTAAAAATTTTCGCTAATAGAGGTTGCTATTAAGCGAGTCGCTATTCTTTGAAGTTAAAAAAAAATTTAAAGCAAGTAAAATATGGACAAATTAAAAAAACTAGCTGTCAATGGATTGGTACATAATTTCATTTTTGTAAGGAAAAAAAAGTGTATAAACAAAAAGAAAAAACAAGACAAGCTGACAATTTTTCATCAAAGAAAATCGAAAAATAACATTTGACCTTTGACCTATGGCCATGATCATTTCACCTTTTGGGATCAAAATCAGTTTCAGTCACTTTACAACATAATATAAGTTTTATGCCAGTTTTACTGCCCCTTCTAATAGTTGAAATACATACTAAGGTCACATCTTTTTTTAAAAAAACTCTATGGTTTTTGGCAACGGGCCGATACCAATTGAATAGGTTTTAATTTTTAGACTGATTGGATAATGTTAAATATTGCATAGTTTTTCATTCTTGACTTATCGACAAAAATCATAGGCGGGACCATTGGATGAAAAAAATATATTCTACATTTTGTGTGTTTTTTCCATGAATTATTAATTTGTAAGTCGTCTGAAGTCGTTTAAGAACGGGGGAATTCGTCATTTTCAAATTTTCCACCAGACGTCAGCTACTTTGTTGTCAAGTCCCAATAGATGTTTGATATATGTATCTTTCTTATAAAAAGGATTTGTTAACGGACAAGTTTAGATTAAGTTACTTAATTGTAATGTTCGATAAACTGTTTTGTTTTAAAGAAACGTTCTTATAAGAATTTAAAAATGGCCGATAACCTGTTGTATATAAGAAAGTTGCGTTATATCGTGAATAACTTAAATGCAAAAGTTTAAAGAAAATTAAACGAGCTGTTAATCTAAAAAAAAAAAAGAAAGAAAAAAAGTGTCGAAAGTTATCACAACCACTCTGTATATATATCGTACAAACAATAATAAATATGTGTTTTGCTTTATATTATATATATTTATTTATATATGTATAATTGTATATATTATTTTTTTTTTGTTTTTAATAATTATTTAATTACACTTACAATAATTTAAGATTACACTTTTTATGATGGTTATTGTTTCTTTGGTTAATATAATATAATTCTTATTTAGTGTATGTGTCTATCTTAATATAGAAATTTATGCGAATCTGTAGATTTTATTTGCAAAATAAATCAATAAAAACAAATGAATTTCCAAGATATTTAGATAATTAGCAATAATTTAAATGCATGTTTCTGTATACGTAGAAATTGGTAACAATAGTTAAGTGTATTAAAAAGATGCCAATATATTAAAATTATTTAAAATATTCAAGACTATAAGAACATGGTTTAGAAATGACTGTACAGGGGATTTCTTACTCAAATAAAATATTCATTTTCACATAAATTTCATATCTATTTTTTTTTTCTACATCATTTTAAACTAATTTTCTAATAACTTGTTTTGCTATAAAAACTGTTAAATAAATAATTTTAAAATAATTCTGATCATAAATGTTGAATTTAAAATTTAAAATCCATATAATATTTTATTTATTTTATTTATTTATTTATTATCATTATTAATGTGTTCAGCGTACGTCTCTTCCACCTACTAAATATTGGCTTGACGGCCCAATACAAAATAATGATATTTTGTATAGCTTCAGAGACAAAATGAATCTTGTAAAAAAAAAAAAAAAACTTTTGGAACATGTTGTAGAATTTTGTTAGATAAATTCTATTTCTTTATAACTAGTATTCGATTAACATAAAATTCGAATAATTATTGTGTTCTACTCTAATTTTCAACTACAATACAATACTAACAATAGCATGACCCCCAACTTACATGCACATTTACAAAAAAAAAAAAAAATTTCAACTGAAACCAATTTTAGTTTGTTCTTTCAGAAATAAATGTTCATTTCATCCAATAAAGATGTCATTGAAAAAAAAAAAAATCCTAAATGAGTGATCGTAATTTTAAAAATTTACTTAAAAAGTTTATCTTTTAGTTAAACCGATGGTTTGAAATATATTTGTATGTAAATAAATATGCATAAAATGCTTTCAAAATAAAAATAATTAATTTAAATAAATAAAAGAAATAATGAAAAATATTTAACTAGATATAAATAATTAATTGAATCAGATCTATATGTGAATCTGAGTCTTTTTTTTTTTTTAACGACAATAATTATTTTTAATTTTATATTGTATTACTCTGTCCTGGCAACAGTATAGACGTAATACACACAATAATACTACTTATTCATTTTATTCATTAATTAGTTAATATTATTATTGTTCCATGTAATTTAATTTATTAATACTAAGATTCCGTAGAGTGATGTCTTAATGTTGCATAACATGCTTGACAAACTCGTACAGGTTTAAGAATTCTTAAACGCGATATTTCTGATTCAAAACGGCTACATTTATTGCAAAATACTTGACCGCAATTACGGCAATGGTGTTTTCTTTCATACAACGTAAATCTGGTTAGGAAAAAATGGAAAAAAAAAGAAGCAAAACATATAAATTCCTTTGTATTTTTGATTTATTATCAATATATTTTAATTATTTTAATTACCTAACATGACATCCAACACATTGATCAGCACCTTCATCTTTTAGCCAATGATCTGCCATACCACGTCCAGGCTGTTCAGTAACACTCCACGAAAATACTCGACCTCTGGCATCACCAACATATAATGTTTTATGATCTTTCGATACGGATATTGCCGTAATGCTAGCTGGTTCTGCATTATCTTTACGATCGTAGGCAGTGTGCATTGTTAATTTTGAACGAAATACTAATTGACGTTGCCATTTGAACCCTGTTTACAAATGTTTTAAAATTAATATTTGTTGTATGTTTAAAATGTAATACGCATTTCAGCCCATAAAATAAATATGAATTGCTTTGTTTTACCTTCTCTCAAAACATTTGGGTAATGCTTTCGTTTATTGTATTCAGCGTCAATAACAACAAATGAATCTGTTAGACTAGTATCTGATTTGCTAGGTCTGATTCCCTTAGTACTGCTGGTGTCATCATCATTATTCATGTTTGTTTTATTATCAGACACACATTCATTTTTCCTTGTTGCTTTTTTATCTATTGATGAATCATGTTTTAATTCATGAAGAGATTTAGCACTAGTTAAACTGCCACGTTTGCTCATATTTCCCTTGGGAATATCAAGAACTTCTTTATTACGTATTGTAATATCTTCTTTGTCACTACAATCCTCCCGCTCGGTCTCGAATCGCTTTGATGTCTCTTTAACGCTATCACACGTTTCTGATATGCTACTTTCAGAACCGGATTTAACAAGAGCTGAAACATAATTTTATTAAAGTTTAAAATCATAAAATAAAATTTCTCTATTTACCATTTTCGTCTTTCGTTATGCTCATTTGTTTTACTAAATCAACTTTCGGTTGTTCATTAGTTTTATTGATGTCGTCTTTAGAAATTGATGGAATATCTTTAATAGGCTTTGGTTTTTCTGTTGTTGTTGGTACTTGAACATATTCCATTGACCACATTCTAACAACGCCATCAGTCGATCCAGTAATAATAACGTTCTGTTGATCCCACTCGCGTGTAGTTGAAAATGTTACACATAAAATTTGCTGCATTCGATCAGCGCTACCAATACTTGTATTGACAGTTGCTAGTGCATCGCCATTTGCTGACCAAATATGAAGCCATGTTGCTGAGCATGTGGCTATGTCACCAGTCAAATCATTTATACTAACAGCAGCAACTAATCCCACATGATCACTCAACTGTCGAACAAATATGAACCTAGACATATCCCAAACAATAGCAGTTCCATCTCTTGAACCAGAAACAATAACATTGTATGCTGGACTTGCAGCCAAACATGTAACTGCATCTGTGTGACCATGTAGTGAATGCTTTACCGATAACGCTTTACGTCTTGCATCAAACTCCCAAACAGTTACAACGGAACTAGTACCAGCAGTAACTATTGTTCGTGCATTTGGACATGCACAAGCTAAAATTTCCCCAGAATTTTGGGCAGCAGCTTCACATACAAATAATGCGCGATCCGAATCGTACATGCCTATTCGTAGTGAATGATCAGCGAATCCCCACGCTATATACCGAGAAAATGATGGCGCCATCATTACCTTATTTTGCTCAACAGCTAGTACAGTTTTATCTGGATGAATTATTTGTCCAACAGGTCCTTTCAGCTCTAGAATTTAATTTCGTTTTATACGAAAACAAATATTTAAAACACAAACAAAAATTAAAGACTAACCTTTAATTGGTTGCAAGCTTGGTTTTAAATTGTCCAAATTATGAAAGAATAATTTATCTGCTTGCGTCATACTAGCTGACATCATAGAATTAGTTTCGACTGGATTATGACGATTTGATTGCATTTTTTTGCAAGGATGTGGTTTTTTGAATAATTGTTTTGGAATTTGTCCAAAATTATTTATAAAACCAATTGTTGCATTCTTTTTTAAAGGGTCATCGATGTTATATATATCAACATTTCCCTCATAAAACAAATGATGAAATACATTGACAGCATCAACTGCGCCTGGCCCTTGCTGCTTGCAACCGAAAATTAAATCGATCCATTGGTGAAGATGCTGAGATACATAATCACATTCAAGAGCTTGTCGATGTACACGGATAAATTCACGTGTATCTTGCTTAGCCCATGGCGGTAGTATAACATGGCCCAGGGATTCACCATTTTGTTTAGTACCTGCATTAAAATACGTTTTTTTTACCGTTCATATTAATAGTCTCAGATGGTTTGTTGGACTGCATATTGCTCAATAAAAATTCTTTATCAATTTATCCTTATTAGGTAATATCTTTTTCATACTTGTTACACATAATGCAAAGCGAGGAAAATTAAAGATACATAATAAGAATGAGAAAGTATTTTCAATGATGGCCATATGTTAGTAATGGTTCTCAATCAATTACACTAGGTTTACATTAGGCCCTTAAATAAGGTCCCTTAAATTTGTATATGGGGTAACTTCTAAACGGATGATCATATGGGAAAAATACTTATGAATGACCCCAACTTATTTTTGATGGTGGAACTTTTCTTTACACAATGTGAATGTACACCCCTATAACAATCCCCAAAAAAAATTTAGTGCAAAAAAATAATTGAAAAAAATGTACACTAAAAGTTTTTAGGGGATGGTTTTAGTATAAAATAAGATGGGGTCACTCATAAGTATTTTTGCCATATGATTATCCGTTTAGAAGTTATTTCCATTTACAAATTTAAGGGACCATATTTAAGGGCCTAATGTAAATCTAGTGTTACAAGGCAATAAAAAAATATGTCTCTTACACATACTTAGTCTTAACTGTCAGATAAAATAATAAACTTACCCAAATCGAAGTTATTTGAATTAGCTAAAAATTCAGGTAAATAAAAAAATTCTGGTATTAATTCTTTAACATCGGCCATGTTAAATTTAGAAGCTGATAGCCAGGCTTCTTTTATGCTATGAAACATACGATCAGCCAAATCGAAATGTCCACCTTGCAGACGAAGAAAATGTTGTGAAAACGGTTCCAAACGTACTAAATATGAGCAAACAATCATTGCCGAAGAATAATGTGTACCATAATGATATGGTGGAGTTTCTCCATGTGGGTCATCCCACTCTTTATAACGTTTTTGGAATTGCTCTAAACGGTCAGTACTTTGTGCGCCCATTGGCTTTGCAAAGTCGCGGAATGTTTTTGGATTTGTAAAATCTAATTCCTCAGTTTCGTAATCGGCCAATATCCATGGAAATACAGGATATTGCATGAGATCATTGTATGATCGTCCAGCGAGAGTATTTAAATGCATTAAATATTGAAAGTTGGAAATTTCGCCACGCTGGAAAATAATTTATTTTATTTCTGATTTGTTTTTTAATGCTGCGATAATATCTTACCACCCATCTTTGTGTGACCGACGTTTCTCCTATTAAACTACTAAAAATGCCAGATGTTTGTTCGACACTAGCGCCACGTTTTTGCCCAGCTACTGATTGTTGTGCACTGTCTGCAATTGCCGTAGCAGTCGCCATAAATCTTTGATAAACTTTGTTACGAACCTTACGTGGGAAACTTAATAGATAATTTCGCCCGTCGCCTGAGAACACCTCCAGTGCTATTGGCTGTAACAAATAACGTCGCTTATGCACCTCTCGAATATCCTCATAAGAAAATTTTGAACATTGGCGCATAGATTGTCGTTTAGAACTACTGCCAGGACTTGGTAGTATTGGATCATATGCACCTGGCGGTAATGAATCGATGTCACGTATCTCACGGTTCTTAATTAATGTAAATCCATCAACCACATAACAATGTTCTTTTCCAAACAACAGAAGGCTGATAAATTTTATTTATTATTATTTTTATCTATCATAGTGAATTTTTGCTTAATTATAATTGTAATTCACCCTTCCGTGGTATCTAATCCCTGGATGCGAGCGCAACGAAACATGTGAGTTATCTTTTCTTGTTCTTCGAGCATTCTTAGGAGCGTTTGGTTGTCCGAAATGAGTGACACTTCATCTTCTTCCTCATCCATTTCTTCACCACCTGGTTCACTTTGAGCTCTAACAAATATTATTAAAATAAGAAAAAAAATGTATAGCGTGTAAAAAATAAATGTCATACTAACCGCGCTAATGTTGGTGGTTGTTCTGCAGGGCTTTGAATTGGTGAACCTATATTTCCCTTATCTATTGATCTTGAGCCATCAAGAATTGCGTCTGGTTCACAAAGAACACGTGGTGGTAGTTGACAATATGTAAAATAAAGTTTACTATCAAAGCTGGTTGCTACTTTGTATTTCAATTGTCTCTACAGATAAAAAAGAAAAGATTATTACAAGAAAATATGAACAGTATGAAATTTTTGTTTTGTCCATACATTATCAGGTAGCTCTAACTCTGGTCTATATGGATACTGGAGGTAGAATAAATCATTTTTCATAGTTTTCTTTCTCATACGATGCGGACCTTCAGTGGAATCTAGAAGCCATTTATCCAGTGAATTTTTCTGCAATAAATTAATAAAGGTTATTTTCAGAGAAGAAGAAAAAAATGAAAACTATTCGAACTTGCCTTAACTGGCCCCCAAAGTCCACGTTCACGAATTAATTCTCGTTCTGATTGCAACCAATCTTGGCATACATACCGCTGCGTGTGCTGTGTCATGTGTGTATGTTGAATGTATCTCATATCCCAAAGGTCTTTAACCAATCCAACATTTATATTTGTCCATTGGAAAGCTTTACTTCGCGGTATTTGTAGTTTTGTTTTAGTATATTCCTCTTTTTTTACTTTTGAGCGACTAGCCAAACGCGTTAATCCACCTGTTACTTTTTGTATTTTCGATTGAATTTGGTTATGAATTTCCCATGGAACACGATAAGTTGCTTTCCGTTCCAAATCAACATAATTATACCATAATTTACTAGCTGAATCAATAACTTGCTCTCGTGTAGCCGCTAAAGCAGGTGCCTTTGTATTACTCGCTGGAGCAGTCAATGTTATTTTAAAAACTTCCTCAATGGCTGGTTTCTTACAAACATAGAGTTCTTCCCAAACACGAAACGCTGCACCCACAATTAAATTTCGTCCTTGATGTTGATTTAAGAAATTGTCGCGTGCCTCAATCGATTCATTATTTGGATTGACATGCCATGTTGTATTTCGATTGGCTGCATTTGGTTCCAATGCTATTTTGAAATCAGATGTTAATTGAAGTAAACAATAAGTTAAACATCCAATAAAATCTAATTCATGATTTCCAGCTCCGAATATCAATAAACGATGAGTTGTAAGCTTATGTAAAGCTTCTAATACTGCCATTTGATCAGCCACTGTTTCAGTTGACCGTGATAATAAATATAAAA
Source organism: Catotricha subobsoleta (assembly GCA_011634745.2). NCBI lineage: Eukaryota > Metazoa > Arthropoda > Insecta > Diptera > Cecidomyiidae > Catotricha > Catotricha subobsoleta. The sequence goes on from JAABKK020061241.1 coordinate 30,601, forward strand.
TTATTCTATTTAGTGAATGATGTAATTGTTCCAATGATAATGATGCAGATCTTCGCTTTGCTTGTCCAATTAGCTTGATGATAAAATCAAATACTTCATGTGGGTCTTTACTTAATGATCCTTGCCACATTTTGTCAACAATTCTAGCAGTTAAATAGAAAACATTTGGAGCTATATTTTGTACATGACTTTGCAATAATGGAACTATTGGTAAAGCTGCTTGTTCACCAACTAAAACATCAGCAGCCAGTAAATGGTCCATCAAAGCAGTAATAATTTCGGTTTGATACTCAACTTGCTGAGATATTTCACTATTTTCAGGTAATGCGTCAAGAACTAAGTCAATAACTGGAGCAGTTTTACCAGTTAATGATAAACTCAGTGAGTCAACAACAATAACTCGCAAAAAATCAATTATAAATTTTCGAACTGAATTTTCGGTTAGTTGTGCTACAGTTCGTTGCGAAACAACAATAACCCCATTAGATTCTTCTGGTGTTGAAGCGCCACTATTTTGTTCTGATTCATTTGTTTCTTTATTTGTTATTGGAAACAAAACAGCTGTTAAGGAGTTTATAACATCGCCTAACATTACAACAGACATAAAATCGGGCATATTGTGATACAATGAAAATAGAACTTGAACAATTGTCACTGGATGATTTTTTAGCCAATCCAAAGTACATTCACTACTGTGAACAATATTCCGAACCATGCTTAATAACACACAAACAGCTTCTGGACAAAGATTAACTTTAGGGACAGGAGATTGTGCGACTGGTGCTCCCCATAAAAAGGCCCAAACTCTATCCAGATCTAATTTTGTATGATCGCCATTTAACACTTTAACCGGCTGTCCCATAATTAGTGCTGTTAATAGAAAATATATTTCAGGAACATCTAAATGATTTGGAAGCAACCAATCTAAATATTGAAATCCAGGTATATGAAGGACAGCTGTTTTTACCTCGCTGGCTATTTGTGCAGGTAATTGAACACCAGGTTGAACTTGGACGACAGACGCAGCTGCAGTGGCAGGCGATGGACTTAATTGCGGTGTGCCCAAAACTAAACTATTATTCTGAGAGACCAATTCAGTGAATTTTAAATAGCCACCG
>JAABKK020061252.1:0-18838 GCA_011634745.2 Catotricha subobsoleta
AAACAATTTTTTTATTTTGGTGCAATCTGGAAAATTTTAAAATAATGAAAACTCGGTCACCCTAATATACATACATATATATATATACATACGTACCTATACGCATTATTATATATACAAATACATATTATTATTTAAAATGTTTAATATTTTTGGATGGGTGGAAGGGCGATCAAGAGTTATACCCCATTTCGATTTCTATTTAAATGTACATAGTGAAAAATAATAAGGGTTATTTTCGTTCATGGTTAAATTTTGACTGAGGGAAAATATATCGTTCTTATGTTACCGCTTGCTAAATTATGCGAAAATATATTTCATTAGCTTTGTATATTATGAATAATACGGAGCTTTTTTTCTTTCTTCTATTTTCGATTATTCTATTTGTTAATGTGAAATATGTTCCATGATCCGTTTTAATTTAATTCTATTTTATTTAAAAAAAAAAAAACTTTACAGTTCAATAAAAAATACATACTCGTAATTAGCTTTTTTGATTATTACTTACTTTGGAAAATGTGTGTTGAAAATTATTATTATGTATATAAGTAATTATATATAATTAGTTAACTGGCAAATGCTGCTTTTTCACATTCCTATTTGAAAATGTTACACACGGAGAGGATTTTACTCTGGAAAATAACCCCTCATTTTAGTAAGAAATACTTCTCTTCATGGTGTATTTTCAACATAAAAACCTCCAGAAAATAGAATGTACCCGCATCCAATAAGTATATGTATTTTACCCAAATATGACGGGTAAAATTAACCATACTTTAGAGGTACGCTGACTTACTATTTGGAGAGTTATTTCCCAAATAACTAAAATAATTTTCTCAGTGCATATTCCATTAAAATACTCTGTGGGTGAACTACAACAATATCACATTTACAATTTCGCATAATTAATTTTATATCCTCTAAAATAATAATTTACATGTTTATGGCATGACAGCACAATCAATATTCTAATAATATCGCTATTAAAATTATATTTCCTTCAGGCTTATATTTAGTAAATAATTTTCCTGTGCAAAATCATTATTATGGTTTTTGATCGAGATCAGTCTACTTTACCAGAAATTAGTTTATTTACTGCTAAAATTTTGTGTCGTGACATGACATGATGGACTTTATTAAATTTCTAACACAGTTAACAACAAATTATTGTTAAATCAATATTATTAATTGTTTTTTTTTGTAAATCTCATAATGCATAAGTTTTCTAAAGCAGAAATCGAAAATGAAATATAAGTATTAAGTATATAGTGGAAAATACTAACTTGTGAACAGATTTCTGTCGTTTTCAGCGATTGAAACAACTATTTTTGGTTGATTGTCTCACATTTCCAACTGTAGTTGGAAAATTAACCGTTCTCCAACTGTTGCACATCCTGCATTTTAAACTACGGTTGGAAATGCGTTTGAAACATGCAAAAATGATTGTATCAGCCGTTGAAAAGCATAGTTGCTTGTACGAATCCAACCGTTTCTCCAACTGTCAAATTCTTATTGGGATTGTTACAAGAAAAAAAAAAATAAAAAAAAATACACAGCATTATTATATATTATATTCTAAAAGAAACCATTAAATTATTATATAAATTGTCATACGAAGTAGGTAAGTACTTACTTACTTTCGTTTTCAATTTTTTCACTTTTATTTATTTAATTTTATTTCAAACTAATTTTCTTTTACGTTTTAAAATTATACTGGTTCTTTCAATGATTCGAATACAAAGAGAGCTTTTGGGAAATCCATGCGATACGTGCGTACACGCAAATTATATTTTATTATTTTATATTATTTATTTTGGAACAGAGTTAGCAATTTCTTTTATTGAAAAGTTCAGAAATCCATTACGTTTATATATATTATATATGCCGAAATTGTCTACGTTTCCAAAGAAAAAAAAAAAAAATCATATTTATTATTATTATTTTATTTTATTTTTTTTTTGTTGTTGTTGATTTGTAAATACATAAATATCAAATACAAAATTTCGTGGTATATATAAACTGAACCAAAGCAAAAGTATCAAATAAACTTTTATGTACGAACAATACTTAAATATAACGTCGAGCTACAAAAAAAAAAAAAAATTATATACTTACTTAGAATGATATTATTAAGATGTATGGATGTAATATGTAATATATATCTATATAGGTTGGCAAGAGTAGTCATATTATTGCCAGTTGCCGAAAATATGCGTACGTGTGTTATGATATACATAATAATATCTAGATATTATTATGTGAATGGAAGCCATTTCAATTGAAATCAAGTATACCATTTCTGTTTCTATGATTTTGATATCAAACATTTTTTTTTTTCTTTTTATTTTGATTTTATTTTATTTTTCTTATTTTATATATAAATATCGTATGATTTTCATACATGTATTTTATGTACACATCGACAATATACACACAATGTATGCACACAGTTACAATCGACATTTGCAAAATATTAAATAAAAAAAAAAAAAAAAGAAAATAAGAAGATGAAAAACCAGTCGGTATTTCGTCTATTTTATCTTAACATATTTACATATAATGGCAATGGCAAATAGCAATAGCGAAATGGTTTCATTCCCAAAAGAACTTTATACTACATATAATTTGAAATTTGAAACGCTGTGAGTTACCACGGTGACAACACAATATTGATAGACATTAGACATACTGCCGTCATTTATTATGCGCTATTATTATACATTTATATATGTTTTGTATGTTGTGTATGGTTTATTTGATATGATATTTTGGTGTTGTGCTGTAATGTAATGGTCCTCAGGGTTGCACTAATCATAAAGCAATTATGACAATATTTTGATGATCAGTTGATTTATCACATCACATGGCTAGAGATTTTATTTTGGGATTATGGACAAATTATTGAAGCATTCATCAACATATAATATTATTGGATTTTAGGGTTAATCCGATAAGAAATATAATTTGATTGGACGATAAGTCAAAATTTGACGATCGACAATAATAATTAATGTAAGTATATTAAAAAAAAAAAAAAAAGAGAAAAAAGACGAAACTACGTAGCGAGTAATTTGGAAGTTAAAGGACATATACGATAAATTTCATATATTGAAATAATTTTCATATAGGATATGGATGTGGCATTACAAGACATGTGTATGCCCTACGGAACAGTACGTGTAAGCTTCATTCACTACGGACACATGTACTATCCCGTAAGGCATACATGTCTCGTAATAGCAAACCCATCCTAAACATACTTATTTGACTAAACTGTTTTAAACTTATTTCCAAATCATTTTCAATCCAATTATTTTAAAACTGTTAACTTAAAATTACAAGAATTTTGTTGTAAAATCATAGTAAAACCAATGATTTGAAAATCAAAAGAGATTTTTTTTTTTAGAAAATCAAAATAACTGAGTTAGGTTTCAGTTGTTAGTTAGTTAGTAATTCATTGAACAATTCTGTAACGATTCAGTAAATCTATTGTAAACAGAGTTAGTTTGAATTACCTAAAAGAAAATAATTAAATCAATTCAAGATGATTTTTCAGTTTTAATTTAATCAAAGATATTTTCTTTTTATTTCTCTTAGTTTTTCCGCTAAATATTTTGCGATTGATATTTTCATTTCTACATTTTTGCAGTAAAATAAACCAGAATATCTTCATTTAAATAAAAAAAAAAAAAAATCATAAAAATGTTCATCATTTGAATAAAAAACGCACAGCTATAAAATAATATTTACCCTAACAGGTTCAATTTTCATCCCTGAATCGAAAGTTATCAGCAATAAAATATAAACATAGGATATGCTCATGTAAACAATCATACATAAATACAGAAAGCGAATAATACAAATAACTGTATAATATGTTAAATCGTCTTACTCTTATACACTTCTTCTACACATGCATTACGAAATGTACAAAACTTAATACCATATCATTTCATGTTGTTTTATGTTAAAATTATATTCCGCATTCGAAATATCATAATATATAGTGTTTTATTGTGTTATATTACATACATATACTACACAATACATATGCCTTTGCCTATATATATATAAAATATATATCCATTCATTTATATTATGTAGTCTTACATTTGATTTGCAATTACAGCTTATGCTTTTCGTTAAAACATATATTTCGAAATTGTGTAATACGATTACTCAAAACCTTATGTGCTTGTTTAACAACATAAATGCGAGAATTTCTAATTTGAACATCATAGAGAGACAAACATATATATGTATATATATTATTTATAACCTCATGTACAAATAGAGATATAAACAAATAGCACATATATACGCAACATTTCAAACATATATATAACATTTATGTACATAATGATTGTTATTCTAATAAGAAAGTTATACAATTGTAAATTATTATGTTATATAATTTGGTTTTGACTGAAGATTAAATTTCATCATAATAAATATATTTCGAAATGTATTTTTCAAGGGTCTTCCATGCAACACAATACCACATATTATATAAATGATTCCATTTGAAATTTATAATAAATTTTATCATTTCTACATAGAAACATTTTAAGTATTTCGAATAGTATTTTATTAGTTATAATATCAAACATAAATGATGATGATTTACCAACTAACTAATAATAATTTAGCTTTAGCTGATAATTTAAACTAAGAATAAGTATTATAAGTTTATATTGCACAAATTGTAACTTTGAACTTGAAAGGATTAACCGACTTGCACCAGTTTAATTTATGTTGAATAAATGAATTATTTGTGGTGGGAATTTCAAGTTTAAATTTGATATTCGTATTTATACATAAATTGTTGAGTAAGTTTCTCTATATATAGATACAAAACTAATCTTCTTAAGAGCTTCGCATTTCAATATATAATTTTCAATGTTTTTCACTTGTAAACAAAAAGCATCTAGTAGGTTTCCAATTTAAGTTTAATGGAAGAGTGAGCTTTCTATATTAGAGATATCGAATTGAATTTCTAATAAGTATGAGGCATTATTAAATGCTACGCAAATAGTGATTGATTTTCGTTCAAATTGATTTAAATTTTTAACCAATCACTTGTAGTATATGACAGAGAACAGGTGTAAACAGATATTGAATTGCTTATTTAATAGATTGCTAAATTCAAATAATCTAACCCTTTTCTCTTTTTCATGTAATAAATTTTGTTAGCTTTCCATATGCACACATATATATAGGCAAAGAAAAATTTGAAGGCACGTAGCAGTGATTTATTTTCAAACATAAATTATTCAACTACTCACTATTTGTATGTCATATTTGAAATTTTTCTAAACAAATCAAATGAAGATTTATTTTCATATTCAAAATAATTGACCTTATTACTCATGTAACCAACAAGAAATGGATTTTATGTTTCTTATTCATTTTCATTCTACCTCTGTTTTCGTAGTTTCCATACCATTTGTAAACTGAAAATGTTTGTGAAACTATATACAACAACAACACCGAATTGTATTATGTATATAATTTTATATTTTGTATAGCCGAAAGGAACTGTGTGAGTATAATACAAAAAACCATTGGTATATTTTCAACATCATAGCATTTTATGGTTATGGAACATCTTCTCAGCATGAAAATGAATTGAATAAGAAATTAATAACATGTGAACAGATGTAAAGAAGAAAGAGAAACTATTTATTTTCATTGGACCGCGTTAAACGGGTACAAGCATTAAGTAAGTAGACAACAAGGAAATAAATTTTATTTCTTCAATATTATTATGTTATACAAGTTACCCAGACCAGACCCAGTTACTTTTGATATATAAATAATGATTGACTGTTGGTTTTATTTCTATTTGGGTATAGGGATGAAAAGTAAAAGTGTATTTACGTGATGTAAAATAGTAATAGAGATTTAAAGTTGTGCACCGTTAGCCGGAAATTCATATAAATGTAATAGGCATTTCAATAAGATCTTTTCCAATTAATGTGATTTCTTTTGAAATAAATGTTTTGAATAAAATTACATTCTGAAAAGAAAACTTCGTATAAAGAAAAATATGATTTGGATATACTTATTTGGATATGCTTATTTGGATTTGGATTTGGATTATTATGTATTATTATTATTATTATTATTATTATTATTATTATTATTATTATGTATTATTTTTTTAATGCTTAAGACATACATATTATATTCTTTCTTAGTTCTTTGAACATTATTATATTTGTACTTAGTTGAAAACATTTGAAAAATTAATAAAAACTTATTTTAAATATTGTTCGTTTTTTTTCTTTCTTTATTATTACGATCAGTAATATTTGTAAGCTCATACATACATATAAGCTCATGCATACATATAACCATTATAAAAATTGTTGAATTCTTATCAATGAAGTTTTCCATCTCAATTATTCATTAAAAAATTAAAAAAAAAAACAAAAAAATAGATAGCGTTCAGTCATCATGGGCTAGCTATTTTATTTTCAATTTCAAAAGAATTTTATTTACTACTTTAGTAGTACTTTTGCTTAATAACTTAATGTTAATATTAACTATTTATTTATGTATTTAACGTTTCGCGTATCCACATTTCAAAATGTATGTTTCGATTAAAAAGTGCAGTAGTGTCATCTTTTTCAATTAGTAATGTTAGCGGTATTGGTGATAAATAAAAAAAAATGTTTCAATAACAACCATCATATATGTCATTACTCATTAGATACAGTAATATTCAGTGGATGCAATTATTAAAACATTAAATTTATCAGTGAGTTATAAATAAAGAGAAAAAAAAATATTTCATCAAAAGTCGTTTTCTTTCTTTCCTTTATAACTATATGCCTTTTATATGTCATGCAAAATGGTATGAAATTCTAAGGTTCTCTGGTACATTCATACCATAAATCGCATACTTTTCTAGAGTATAAAATATTCATACCATAAAATAGAGAGGCATAAATCATACAAATTATATGGTATGAAAGAATATTTATTTATTTTTTTTACTACTCCAAATATTACAAAATATTCTTCAACAGAAGATAAATAACGTATCTTCAAATAACGACGAGATAATGGTGAACTCAATATAATATCCGTGAAAACATATTTTACATTACCATCGAATAAATGCAATTTATCAAGCAATTTATATTCTATTGTATCTTTGAATCGTGAATTTTATATTAAAAAAGAAATTTCCTATCACATGATTTGCATAAAATAAAATATAAAAAAAAAAATACTTATTGAAAATAAATATATTTTTTTTTTTTTACTATAAACAGGAGTCGACAGATAATATAACAAAACAAAAAATATTTAAAAATTATAAAAACAAGCTGCCAATGGTACACTTTATTTTTGTAAGAAATTAAAGAGAAAAAAAACAAAATTGGATCCCTAGAAAAAAAAAACGAAACATTAAAAAACTTCAGTATGAATATTTTTCTTAAAATTTTTTTTGCGTCTTTTGGTATATCGATCATCAAAATCCGTCCGGCCAATTCTGAGATCCTGAAAAAAAAAGTGCACAAATAAAAAAACAAAAAAAATTGCCAAGCCAAATACTTAACTTTTTTCGAATTTACATTTTCCAAATTTCTCAAAAATGTAGTAAAATTGAAATATCGTTTTGTTTATGTATTAATACAATTTGGCAAAAACAAAACAATAAAATTGTTCGCTTTTGATTAAGCAAATTGAATATCGTTCAGTAACCAATATAAAATCAATTTAGGCAAAATGAATTTTATGAAGTACGTATTCATTTTTTTTTTGTCCGAACAGGAGCTTTATACGCTTTATTTCATTTCTGAATAAAAGATATTAAATATGTTCATTGATTTTCTTAAATAAAAAGAAATTATCTTAAACAAGCATTTTATTATGAAATTACTTCAGTATTTTTTATTTTTTGTTTTTGTTTTATTAACTGCTGTTGAATAAAATAAAAAGAAGAAGAAAAAACGAAAGAAAACCATGTATCATTCATTTAGTGGGTGAGATCGTGCTTTTTTCAATCCACCTTTTTTCCCAATAAATTATTTCCTCAAATAAGGGAAAATCGAATAAAATTCTATTAATTAACTGTAAAAAGCAACGTTACGCAATTCTATATAACAAACACTAAAGAAGGAAGAAAAAAAAAATGGCTAAGCAATCGACCCAATTTAATTTACTATTACATTTTAGTGAGTTCCACTTTAAACATGACATTCCACTTATCATCATTGCGCCTAGCAAAGGAACAACGAAAAAAATTACAAAAAAAAAAAAAAAAAAACTGAAGAAAAATACACACACCATTTAATTTTGCAGACGATGCGAAATAGAAAATAACAAAAAAATATTCTACTTACGAACGGCACCTTATATTTGAAATACATATTTAAACGAAATTAATTTTGAGATAAAACCACCCGAAATAAAACTTCCAATTGATTAATGGCAACGGAAGCATATATTAATAGCAATATTAAGTGAAAAAACTCCCTGAAGGTTCTTTGTTAAGTTTTCTGATTACTTTGTATATACCGATATGCTTTACCGTGTACGTACTTTATTGTATAATGTATCTGTATTGCGGGCGCTACTCTCTATGGCATAAGAAGTAGAAGATAGAAATATATAGATGTGCTATGTAAGTGAGTATAGATACAAAAAAAAAAAAAAAGAACTCATCTATGCCTGCTCGAATATATATAGTACATGAAATTTTCTGAAAATCTTTGAAAATAAACTTATTTAATTAAATCGAAAAGCAATTGCTTCAGTATATACTTTCTTGTCTTGTCTGAACGAACGTTTGAACATTGGAAACGATGTTATATATATATATATATATAAGTATATATATTAAATATATAAATATTATTGTTACTATATATAATTTTGATATAGCAATAGCAAATAGCTCTGAACTTCTAAAGCTGTTGTGTACAATGTACTGTACATACAAAATAGGTAAAACTCTGTTATATATAACTAAAATATAATACATATACATAATACATAATAATAATGTACGTTTTATATGTGTGGATATTATCTATACCGGAAGTAATTTTGGGTGTTTGTAGTTTATAGAAATATTTATTATTAATTTATTATTAATAATAACTTTAAGAAAATATAGTGGCATATAGGTTTCATTATAAACTTCAGTAATTAACTGAGAAATTAATCTTAAGATAGATATAATTATTTTCTAAATAAATTAAATAATATTGAATAGAATAATAATATTATTTTGCTATTAAAACCGTGTATTAATATCAATAGATGTGCATTTAAATGGTTTCCAGGAAAGACACCATTATAGTATCATATTATATGACGATCTTGATAAAACAAGATATAGTGACTTAATAATTTTTATTATCTTGAGCTCATGTACGTGTACGATGTACCTCCAGGAATGGTAGTCTGGAAACGTTTCCGGAAAAATTTTCCACATAACGTTTCCATTGAAATTTCCAAAAATTAAAAAAAAAAAAGAATTTATTCCAATTTTGCGGGTAGTTGACAATTTGAGACTGAATTGAATTTTATTTTATACATTTCAATAGTTTGTAATTGTCAAATGAAGCTCCACAAATCAAAAGTAAAATAAAACAGATTTTTTTTTGCAATTTTGTGTATTAGAAGGGCATCTCCATCCTCAGGCCAACAACTGAGATATGATTCTATGTTAATGATTGCTAAATTGTATTTTTTATTAGGTTTTTCTAAAAAAAATAAGCATTTTTGGATAACGTTGCAAAATTTCCGGAAATGCAAACGTTTCCAGAAACGTTTTAAAAATTTATCGTTTCCAAAAAAATTACCATCTCTGTGTACCTCATCAGGTGAAACTTTATAATAAAAAAAAATATTAAAATATCTGCGCTATCTTTCTAACGAATTGTCAGGTAAATTAGTTTGAGTAAGTTTCGCTAACACACACATATTAGATTCTTTATTCTAGTTATTGTATATACCTACAAGTTTTTGTTGTTTTTCAAATTGGTTAATTATTTCTCTCCAGCTAAATGAAAAACATCAACCACAAAACTATATTTATAAATAAAATATATACTTTTCGTAATTTCTATAGTTATTAATCTATAAATCAAATTAATGTTATTAAAAAATACTCGTTTTTTTCGTTTTCTTAGTTTGAAATTGAATATAATTACCAATACCATTCAACTCTCCGCCACCCAGCAATTACGTCACATATATTCATTCACACACACTTTTTCTACCATCATCACTTAAGCATCGCATTTTATTTGTTGATATACACAGAGGTGGATAGAATATGGTTTCGTATTAATTTTGCTGAATAAATACTTGATTGAAGATATTTGTCTGTGTTTAGGAAAATTGGGATGTTGCATAATAAACGAGTATAAATACAATATTACTTTCAACGGAAAATTTCTTGTTAATTTTATTCGCACAAAATGGTTACAACCAGTTTTAGGGAGGGATTGAAATTGTGCTGTGCTGCGGTACTAAACATCCATTAGTCTTGAATAAATATTGTTAATTTATGTATGAGATGTAACAAGAATAAATGACAATGCCAAACAACAATGGAAATTTTATTGATGGTTTTTGATTTGGTATAACATTGATCGGTTAGCTATAGGGCGGGGGTGGTGGTGGGGGTGCCCTCTAATTTACGTATGATTTTGGTATAAAATTGATGTCAGTAAATAGCTGCATGTAAAATTGATTTTATACAATTTTCGAATATATTTTATTTACTCTTGTAATCAATTTATTTGATTAGCAAATAATAGTATATAGCAACAAAGTCGACATTAGAGAAATTTTTATATTTTTATTTACGAAATAACAATTTTCGTTTTAATTACAATAATCTTTACTCAGTTTTCTGTTGTAAAAACTAATTTCCTTTCAGAAGAGAGTAATTTACAATATTTTTCTGTCTACTAAGAAAAAATTATGTTAAGCAAAAACCATAAGAAATATTTTATTAAATTAATTGTAAATTGTAATTAAATTCGTTTAAAAATGAAATCATTTTTATGTGGAAATTTTAATTTTTTTTTTTATTTATTTTCAGACTGGAAAACATTTTCATCGTACTTCACTATTAATTAAGGCGTTTAATCATAAATTTCGTTTAGATTTGGAATTAAATTCGTAAGTACCTGTTTAACGTTTTAATTATAAATTTTAAGTTTACTATTAAGAGTAGGTAAACAAAAAATCAAAAAAAAAAAAGAAAGGAAAATGAAAAAAGAATGTTGTTAACTTTTCTTTATTTATGTTATTAATTTCATGTAGAAACTACAGATGCACATAACGTATTTTATTGTGTGTGGCTGTGTGTGTTATGAGTGGTTATGGTTCACTTTAGGGATAAATAAAATTTAATTATGTAATTTAAACTTTTTGAAAATTTAGAAAAGAAATTTTTGGCCCACTTCAGTACATATATTAAATAGAAACCATATACCTATTTAACGACCAACCGTGTTTTAAAATATACGGAAAATTTCTAGGAAATTCATTTTTAATATATTAAAAAAGAAAAAAGCATGTGGGTTTATTTATTACGGTCCTAAAATAAGAGCTTTAATATTGTTTCTCATTTTAAAATAGAATTTAATTATTGTTAGGTTTCAACAATTCAATTTAAAGTGTGCTCATTTCAAAAATTGAAAATACTTTCATGAAACTGGTTAGATTGAAGTAATTAGTTTTAGTCATGGCATGGAAATCTTGACCAGAACACCTTATATTACTATATAAATACTTAATATGTGGGATAAATATGTAGCTAGATATTGGTTTTGGTTTAATTATTTTAAAGTTAAAACCAAAGCTTAATGATATTTCCCTAGTGGTCAATTTGGGTATACTTTTTGTATACCATGGAAGGTCGTTTTTGGAATAAGTGTATAATTTCCAAAGTATACTTTTTCGCAATAAATACTTTATATGGCATACTAAACATTTGCCTTACAATGTAGATATTAAATATATCTTGCAAGGTATATAAAGCATACCATATAATGTATATTTTTCGAAAAAAGTATACCTTTGAAAATATATAGTTATACAAAAAGTATACCTTGGAAGGTGTATGTATACAATAAATATATACAATTTGTTCCAAATACGACCTTTCATGGTATGCAAAAAGTATACCTAAATTCCACTAGAGTTTCATTATTGTTTATTACAATAAAATTTCTAGTCTCTTTTAATATACTTAATCAAATTTTTCATTTATGCATATAATGTTTGTTCAATCAATTTTAAAATACTTAATTATTATTTTACAAATATCTAATACGATATATCGTAATAATTTCAATGTAAATTGAATCCTTAAACTTATAAAAAGTATATAAAAGTAGATATAAAAAATCATGAGGGCACAAGGGCACAAGGGCACAAATCCTTTTCAAAAACATTTGTCTTCATTAAAGATTTTTGACTAAGCCATTAACAACTTTTTACGGTAGCTGGAGGATTTCTTTGGTACGTTGAATCAAAGCCCAGTTCACCAGAAGTTTTGCACGTGATTATTTCTTAAACTTAATCACTATTTATGACTAAGTAGCAGCTCTTGTGCTACACAGAAAATTCGGATTAACCGGCAACAAATCTAATTCGACAAATTAAACTAAGCCACAATACAATGTTTCCCTTTTCTTTCTCCAATTTCATTAAAAGCCATCAGATTGTTAATGAAAAATTAATCGCCACTTTTGAGTAACCAATTTCTATGCACTAATTTCATTTATAAGTAGATATAGTCATTGCACACTCAAGTTGTGTTTTTCTTCTTCCGAATAGGTTCTTGAAACCATCCTTTAAATTACTATTTCGAAAATCTTTTGAATTGACAATATGAATACTAATAAAAACTGATTAAATAATATAATTAAAATGAAATTTTATGATATTTTTGATGATATATCATTACAAATATCGTCACCATTTAATGATTCTTCTGACAAAACCGATTAACGCCATTTACATAATTCCTATCAATATATTACCATTTAACCATTACTGAACGATATTTTGATGGTAGTCTAAGTCTAACGGTAGATTTTCAGTTCAATTATAGTTACAATGTTCCATATATTTGAGTTATTATTCATAAATTTTCTCGAAATTGGCCATGATAAAATTTTAGAAAACGTTATAAACATGAGTAGCTTACTTTTTAGCAATGATGTACGGCGATATATACTTATACTATTTAATATAAATAATATTACATAACTTATGAGCAATTTTCATAAAATATTAAAAGCAGTTTCGTAGATAATATAAAACATATATAAAATATATGATATCTCATTTAAAATATTAAATCTCAATTTCACAGATATTTGGTGTTATGGAATACATTTTATAAAATAAATAAACCAGTTTAACAGTTTTTTTTTTTTTTTTTTAAAAAAAGAACATAGTTTTGGCTAAACATCGGAAAAATATTGCAAATATTTTTATTTTTTCTATGAAATATTTACATTTATGCAAATTATTTAAGTATATAAATATTATAACGATGTCGACGATGAATATAATATTATTATTATTATGTATTTATAGTTTAAAATTACACTTGTAACTAGCATACTAAAAATTTCCGGCTATAAATAAAATAAATAGATAAGAATTTTCCTACAAAAATTTTTTTAAAAGGAGAAAACCATACTTTACATTCATACCCAAAAAATATGACTATAAAATTTCACAAAATTTAATATTACGTTGATGTCTATAAATATGAAATTATTAAATTTTAAAATAACTTATAGTTTTGTTTTCATTTATATTGTATTGGTATATGACGATAACAGAAAATCTCTGTACGATTATTGCTCAACGACACAAAAATAAATTACTTTTAACTTCTGAACAAGAAAAAAAAAACTGATATATTGCTCAAGCTTGAGTAGATAAGTATTTGATATTCAAATCTGAAAATTATTTTTTTTTCTTTTCGCCTCTTCTTTCATTTTTCTTCATATAAATATTAAACCCGCGATATAACAATGTAACCGACGTTGTTTACGTGTAATGCTTATGCGACAAAGTACAATATTCCTTTTATCCAAAATTGTATTTTCTTTTTTAAAAAAAAATTTACACAAAATTCGTGTAGAAAATGTGAAAGATTATCGTGTTGTGAGTGTGAGTGGTTAGTGTGTCTGTTTGTGTGGATGTGTAGTTGTGTTGTTCTTATTGTTTATGAACATTATAAATATATTTCAGAGATCTCTAGGTACACTTTAACCATACCTACTTCAATATCCTATATTTTCTCTGTGCTAACACACATAATGCATACATTACAAATTTAACTTGGTTATTTTTTTTTTTTTTTGTGATATCATTTTGTATTCATTAATTTAAATCCCATGAAACAATATGGCTTTTCTGTTTTCTTCGGGTTGGTTTTTCATTTTTCTTTCTTTCTTTTTTTTTTTTTTATTTGCTGCTACTGAAAGTAATCCACCTTTAAAAATAATATATATATATATATTTATATATATATAAAGTTTGTATCGCTGTTGTGTATCTAGATTACTCTGCTCGGGTACCCTTTATATGCATGCTTTTTTATATTAATGTCATTTACACAGAACAGAAGCACTTAGCTTTTACATATACACATACGAAAAAAATTTAAAAATGATTTTCAAAGGTGAAAACAGATTTTCGTATATGAAATTCTATTTTTTCTTTTTTTTTTTTTTGTCGTTAACAAGTTCCACCCGCCTATATTTATGTACACAAATTTCTTTTTTCACGCCCGTATTATGTGTATTTATGCCAAGGACCAGAAGCAGAATGGGTTATACATTTTGTTTGAGTATGGCCTCTATGCTATTAAATTGATAGAAATTTTTCTTTCGTTTGGTTAACATCATCCACAACAAAAAAAAAAAAAAATAACATATACATAAAAACCATGAAAATTTCAATATAAGAAATAGGAATTACGCAGAGACATTTTTGTGCGTTTTGGTTCATTGATTGGTTTTTCTTTAACACTAAGTAATAAAAAAAAGTAAATTGTGACCATATTTTTTTCGATACTTTTATTTAACAATTTCTTAGCGCGTTATAAAAAACGAAAAACGAAAAACACTTTGATCACTTCGGAAACTTGTTATTTATTTATGTTCCAATTAGGAGCTAAATTGTTGCGGTACTCTATTTATGACAAGCAATGTCAATATAAATATATAAACATATTAAAATGATGGATCAAAGGTAACTAGGCGTACCAATTATTATTTCCTTGTAACTATCATACTTAATTGACATTTTCTAGGCCTTATGGAAATAAGTTTTCTATTTGAAAGTAACAAAAGTATTTTCATCAAGCTCTATTGACATGGAAATTATTCGTTTTCATGAAAATCATAATACCGACCGCAAAATTTCGAAAATGAAATTTTCTATCAAAGTTTTATTTATATATTTATTTATTAATGAAATGGAACTAAACCTGAAATGCGCCCGTGAAATTAATTACATTTTCTTTTGCTTTTATCATTTTTAATGGGTTTAAAGCAATTAAGTTACGCCGCACCCATTTGCATTGTACAAGTTTTTCCGCCTATTTTTAAATTCTTTTAATTTTTTGTTTTTCCTTTTCTTTTTTTTTTTTTGTTTTGTCTTTCTCTCTGGCTATTGTGAAAAACAAATGAATGATTATTATAACTGTTGATAATAATAGAAGTAAGTAATACAAAATTATTTTGTTTTCCGTTACACCAGAAAACTGAATAAATTCTATGAACGGTGAGAACAGTTAAGCGAATAAAGAAAATTGCAAAATCATGATAAAGAAAGAAAAAAATTATAAAAAATATAAGAAAAAGCAAAAAAAGCTTAAGTGTTAAAAACTTTACGTTTTTCGGTGGGAGGATTACGGTTAAATTATTTTCATTGTAAACAGGTTTTCCTATATTTACATAATAGGGTGGATCGTCGTTTTTTCATGCCTTCTACCATTATTTTCTGAGTTAAATTTGGTCTACTGATTCACGTGCTAGAAGTTTCTTGAAAATAAATTGGATCTTGAATGTGCTGGAGGCTAAAAGTAAAACTCGCGAAGTTTAAAAAAAGCCACGAGGTTCTACCTTGTGGTTCGCTACCAGCACATCGAAGATCTCATTTATTTCCAAAAACCTTTTAACGCACATTAATCAGAAGGTCAAAATGCCACTTAGAAAATAATAGTAGAAAGAATCAAAAAAAAGTTGACCCACCCTATTACATAATAGGATGAGAGTATTTTATATCAGCTAATGTTATGTTTATATAAAGGAAATAAATGAGATTATATTATATTTATTATAGATAATGATTTAATGTTATTTTGTCTATATATATATTATTGCCCGTATGCAAAACCGTACAGAATTTAAATGAAGAAACGGAAATAAATGTAAAAGCAAGATTATGTTTTTGGTGCAATGTTTTTGTGGATGTTATGTAGGCTGAGGTGAAAAAGGTGAAAATGAGTAAAACCATATCCTAAAAAAGAAATATGTTTAAATTCAGTATAGGGCTGTTTAATTTTCTACAACAAAACAAATTTTCATCATTTCGCTTAAACACATAAATTGAAAAATGTTAAATTATTCATATTAGCTTTTTGCTGTTCACACTTTATTTTATTTGGTAATATGAATTTTAGCTATAGCCTCTACACTTCAACGAAGGTACACATCATTTAAATATACAGATATAGTATCATAGAAAAATCTATAAAATATTTGTTTAAATTAAGTTGTTGGTCTTTTGTGTACGCCTTACTGTATAACTATTAACCTATAAAAGCAAGATTCAACATATTTTATTTGATTAGTATTCAAATTTTAACTTTATTGTACTTAGAACAGAACCAGTATAACTTCTTCTTCTTCTTCTTATTGCTTCCTTTTTTCTTTTTTTTCTTAAGAAATACGTCAACGTTAAGAAGATTAAAATTTATCTTTAGTTGTGCGTGTATTTTCACAGTAGTCTTAAACAAATACTGGTGACGTTTATTTATATTAAAACATAAAGTTAAATTTTCCTATTCAGTTTATTTAAACAAGGAAAATGGGTGAGAAATATTAGCAAGTAAAATACATTTTCAGTTGTAAAGTATAACTAAAAAGCAAAACATTATTTTTGGAATAGATTTTAAAGGGCATCAATGATACACTGCGAATCGGTATGATAAAAGAGAATATATAACGGATTATAGCCATAAAATAGACTATTTGGTTTGTTGGGATAAAACTTTTATGTTAAATTGTTTGGAGATTTGATTAAGAAATATTTAAGATTATTATTTGTATCATATAACCATTCAAAATAATAATGAAGAACACCCGAGAATATATTTGTATGTAGAAATAATACACCGGTTTATTATCAGTCGTTTTGCAATCAGAAATAGTTATCATTTTGTTTTATTATTATTATTTTGTAGTTTTTTTATTCTTATACATTTAAAACGTAATACAGCAATTTATCTCTTTATTTGTTCTTCGATTTATATATAGTGGTACAAACAAAAACAGACAATTTTTCCATTTTTCGTTATATTCACACTAAACATATAAAATTCTATCTATCGCCTTTACTGTTTTGTACGTATACAATTTATCAATAAAACATGTCAACAATACATTATGCTTCAGCTTCAATTCATATACGGATATATATTATGCCATGTCAAAGAGGGATGCCTTTTTTTTTATTCTATGTACCAAAAACTATATTATCTATCATTATTATTGTACATAGAATCAAATATTGTATATATGACAAAATTTAGAAGTCACTGCATTTGAAACTAGAACATACCGAAAGCCACCCACCCTATCTATGTTTTGAAGGAATGAAGCGCAAAAAATATATATATATATATAAATATATCATAAAAGAAATCAAAAAAGAAAAAAAAAAGTCTAATATCGACACATTATTAAAGCTTTTGTTTTTTGAACAATAAGGCTCAGACAACCTTTTGTGCTCACGTATCTGGATACAAAACTCTAGAAGAAAAAAAAACGAGAATATATATTTTATTCTTTTTGGTAAAGAGCTTCAATGTGTCGGGTAAAAAAAAGTAGGTATCAAATACAATATAAAATACAGCACAACGTGCAATATATATTATATATATATTGAAAAAAAAAAAAAAAGAAATAAGCGAAGGACAATATATAAGTTTTCCTTTGTTGTGTTAAAGAACGAGAGCACTTTTTTTTTCATTTTCTTGTGCTAAATGTTTTGTTGACAAGATTTTTCATTGCCACTGTTATGACTATGGAGTATTTAATACAATGCACCTTTACTATATATATATATTTATAATGTTGGAATATTGAATGCCTTTGTGGAAGAATAACACACACAAATTATCATTATATGAGAAATTATATCGAACAAAAAAACCATTTTTCTTTTTTCAAATGTAAACTTTGTGATTTAATTAAATACACATTTTGTGTAGTTATATTTTGGTAATATTAAAAAGAAAGTTTGACTCTGTTGACTTTGTTTTTTTTTATATTAATTTCTTAATTTATGATATAATAGGAGCGAACGGTTAATGCAGGGGTTTACCATTCTTAAATTGAGTACGTTCTATTTTTACTATTCTCACAAGTAGATATTCATATATAATTACATATTTTCAAATATTCAGAATATTTAAATATTATTTGGATTTATGCATTATTTGTATATTAATGGTGTTTCCAAATATGTCAGTCAATAAGTGTCGCACTTTTTCTGAGAAAATTCTAAATTATTTTCAATTTGAATCACAGTAGAAATATTAAAA
>JAABKK020061262.1:0-19502 GCA_011634745.2 Catotricha subobsoleta
TGTATTTTAAATACTTTGTATTTAAAATACACTATTTTGAAATTTATTTTAAATACTTTGTATTTTAAATACATCACTTAGCATATGTATTTTGTATTTTGTATTTGAAATACAAAATGTATTTTAAATACGTATTTCAAATACATGTATTTAAAATAGTCCCATCTCTGGTTTTTATATTGAAAATTTTTTTTTTATTTATTTTTAAATACATTTGTTTTATTTTATAGAAATAATTTAGATTTATTACGAAATTCATTAAAACAAGAATGGAATGTTAAAATATTCCTTAGAAACGATGTTGTAAAGTCGTCTTGGAAATAAAATCGATTTGAAAATATTTTCATAGTAATTCAGGTTCTATAGATTTTCATTCTTCATTCTTTCGTTATAAAAATATTTTTCTATTTCTTTATAGAATTCAAGATTAGCAGACAAATTATTTAATTTAACGGAAAATTCATAAATGCATATTAATTATTTTTTTAAAAAAAAAACTAATTGAAAACAATATCATTTTTATGTATAGAGAAAATCATGATTCAAGATGTATTAAAATGAAAATATTCAAAATACTGTTATTATATATTTAAGATCTTCTAGGTGTCTTCAAGATATTGCTGCTGTGATGTGATTATTTAAAAGATAGTCCCAGCAACATATTATTTGAGTTATCTTGGTACTAAAATTTCAAGTTGACATTGATTTCTTAAAGACATTTTCGAGACATCGCTAAAACATCAATGTCTCTAGTGTATTATATTCCTTTATTTTTAAATATCATTATAATATTTGCTATTTTGTCTGTAAAAAGTGTTTAAACAACTTATTGAATTATTTCCATTTTCCCGCAATTTCTTTAAGGTATATTTTAGCCATTTTTCAATCAGAAATATTTCTGACGAAAATTTATTGGACAATGAAATGAACCCAGTTTTAACAGTAAAATGGCCAGCTTTAGTAATACTAAAAAGAATGAACTCTGTTCAACTGAAAGGATAAGTTATATAAACAAATCGGTAAGTATTACAATTTATGTCATGAATTTTGTTTGTTTATGCTAAAAAAAAACGTTGAATTAATGAATTAGGAGTATTAGAAAGTGAACAAAAAATATCTCTAAAATAATCTATTGACAATTTTGCTGATATATGATGTGAGAATATACGACAGACATCAAATATTATTGTAAAATGTCTCTTGAATATTTGACTAAGATATTTAATGATATTTGCATATATTTGCAAGATGTCTACAAAAAAAATATCTTTGGGGACATTCAATTATGATAATTTTTAAGAATATTGTAGAGATCGTCTTACGGCTAGTATACTGAGATATATCTGAAATATAAAGCGAGACATAGTCAAGACACACTATGCTTGTTGGGTATATTTAAAATATTTGTTATTATTTTGAATAAGCAACTTTATGATTGACTTCTTTTTTTGACAAAATAAATTCCGTCCATTTATCATATTGAAAAAGATTAAATTTATACTAAAATTTCAATATTATTAGAAAAATGAATACGTAAATATTGTACTATTTTGTAGGTCAAAAATTCACAAAATAAAACAATTTAAGATTAATGCCTTCCATTTTGCATTCAATATTTGGTTTGAGTGTCATCATAACATAAACAGATAACTCACCTAAAATTCCAAGTCGATAATTTAACGTAACCACAATAACTTGACCATAACTAGCTAACACTGACCCATCATATGCATTTCCACTATTCCATTCATATGATTCACCATGAATATAAATAATGATTGGATATATGGGTCGTGGACCAATTCCAGCTATTACAATAAAACAATTATTATGTATTAATTTCTAGATTCTTAAATTTTACTCAACAAATGATATGCATGCGTTTAACTTACTCCATTTCGGCACATATAAATTTAAAAATAGGCAATCCTCACTCTCATCCTTTAAATAATGTAACAGTCTTTTTAATTGATCGTATCGTCCACTGGATATATGATGTTGACTAGCGTTTAGCATTGGTAAATTTTGTGGACAAACCGGAGATAATTTCATAGCCATTTTTAAACCATGCCACGGTGGTGGTGCACCTATTTTTTTTTTTTTAAACAAAATAGTTGATATATTTCTGTCAGCACATTCATTAATTTCGTATACAAAACATTTTCTAACTAGTTGAGATGGATTAATGATCACATTATTTAAAAAGACTTAAATATCACAATTTCAAAATAAAAACATAACAATGGTGACGATTGACAATAATATGACGTAATTTACATGACATGAATTTTCTCATTATTTCTTTTATTTATTTTCTATGTAAGTAAGTACGAGTATAAATAACATAATGTTGTGATTCTAAATCTAGCTCTTCGGTATTTTTAAAATGCACATATTTTAAATTTCAATATGCAAATAAACTGAACTACATTAAATTATTGAACAGAGCATTTAGTGTTTTGTTGTTGCGATGCTGTGTATATTTATTTTTGGAGAGTGATATTTGTGAAGAAATTAAAACACGTCTTTTAAAAATAGGTCTTTGAAAAAAAAAATCCATGGCAAAGAAACTTTGAAATGATTAGTTTTGTTTTTTTCTTGTTTTTCCATTTTCATGTTAGGGGCCTATTACACATTAGCTTATACAGGTTGAAGTTTTTACGCTTAATCGAGAATATTTCAAAAACTATTGTTCGGATCATTTTTATATTGTAAAAATGCCTTACATCTTCATTTTTTTTTTATATCTCAATTTTAAGAGATTCTTTTTGATGAATTAAAATTACGTTCTAAATCAAATTCAAAACATATTTCCATTCTATTTTACCTGGTGGCATAAATCGTCCATTTCCAACTGGAGCCGCTGCATACGGTATCCCTAAATACTGATCAACATTTTTTAAGCCACTTTGCGCGTGCATCACTCGCACCAAGCCTTTCAGATGTCCTTGTTTAATAATAATTGTTTTCGTATGACCCATATTATCATCTCGATTTCGTTGTTGATGCTGTTGCTGATTAAAATGTTCACGTTGATGATGTTGTTGTGAAGATGGGGGTTGTCTTTGAAAATGTCCATATGTGTATGGTGTACGAATATATTTTTCCGGTTGATCCTTTTGTACTAAGTCCATGTCTTCAAAAACATAATTTTCATTATTGTCCGCTTGATAATCATCCATTGGTATCTCATCATCAACAATTAATGTTGACGATATTGACGCTAAACTTGAAGATGATTCATCAGCATTTTTATTATCTTGAACATCTAAAGTAACATTATTTTCCTGTTTAATTAAAGTGTATGGAATTGATGCATCACTAACAGTTGCTGCTGATATATTTTTAGTATTTGAATTTTCTGTTTCATTTGGCATTCCAAACAATTCTTGATTCTCTGCATTACAGTTGGCAAAAATAAGAAATAGCACCGCTGCTACGAAACAACTATAAGCAAACATAAATCGCATGGTGTATTTCTGTTTATTTGCGTGTTTTTGATATGTAAAAAAGAACTTCCACTTACTAAACTTCACATTGTTTATAAACAAAGAATATCGTTAACCTTCGTAGAAAATTAATTAATATTTAATTCCGAAAATTCTTAAAATATTAAACACATAATATTTACTCATAGGAAATGAGTTGAAGTTAATAATAGCTCATTATTGGTGAACGTATCCTTTTAAACATACATTCGCATTGGAGACAACGCTTAAAAATATTCGTGATGTGTGCATTGAACCGCATAACTCACTTCTTTTATTTGTCACAAATTTTTTTTATTTTCTGTTTGACTAGCACTTGTTTTTTTTTCTTTTGCAAAAGAATATTATTTTCTTTACTTGCAGATTTCTACATTTGATTTATTCCTTTTTTTCTACTAAATTTATAACACAGAGTGTGCAAGTACAAATATTAGTAAACATGCAAACAGAACCAGCTGCTCGTATAATATACATTGTGAATAAATAAAAAAAAAAAAAGAATATAGAAATTTATAATTCACTCATATTCCACCAGAACTCTGCTCAAAAAACAAGTAGCATTAAATTAATGACGACATGTCGACATATGCCCGTGTAAAATCTTATCCAAAAGTACGAGCACCCGTAATGAGTATGTACCGCACGCTATGCGATCTTTACTAAAACGATATTTATTTATATTTATTTATATATTTTTACTTTTAAGTAAAGTAATAAAAATAGATAAAAACGTCGATTCGGTAGTAATTTTTCTTTACAAACACACAACACAACTTATTTACTTGAGTGCTTATTTTTAGCACAAAATTCTCTTCATGTTCATATTTGAAACAATATTTTACTTATATTTTTGTTGTTTTTTTTTCTTGTTTGACTTTTTTATTTTCTGTTTAAAATATTTTCTTGACTTTAACTCAATTGCCTTTATGTTTTGCAACATACGTGCGGTACGGTAAGTACTATCGCGTAGATTATTCACATTTTACATCACATATGAATTTGATTTATATATGGATAATATGCATATGGCTCATGCAAATACATAATAATTTAGCGTTGTATGTACCCACCCGTTCATATTTAAGATAGAAATATACTTAAAAAAAAAAACGGGTAAGCAAAATAGAAAATTATATTTAAAATATTTTAGATTTTTGTACATTAAACAAGAGCGTCTTATTCAGTATTCGAATATATTTGCCAACTAAATATTACGGCGTAAATTTATGATACAGGAAATTTATTAATATTCGATTTTCATTTAGATGATTGAACTTTGTTCTTTTTATTCAGGTTAAATTTTTATTTATTTATTTATTTTTGTTTGTGACAAAAATGATAATCCAGAGATTCTTTGAAAATAACAAACACAGAGAGAGCAACATTTGCTCGTGATCAAGTATAATTATCATCACTTCACTTCAAATAGTCACATTTTCATAAAATATTTTAAAACTTTGCTATGATTTCTAGCTGTTCTAAAATCAACATATAATTAACTAAAAAATATTTCGTAACAAAATTTAAGTAAAATAAAAAAAAAAAATATTAAAAATAAATAAATGGGACACCCAAAAAGTCGTATTTATTTTACGATTTAAACAACTGATCTGTTCGTTAGACGCTCTCAACTTCTACTGGCTTTGTGAATCTGATTTTAAAACGAATTCCGGTGTACTAAAATATCTATTTAAATTTAAATCAGATTGTAGAGTAAAAGTCATATATTTATGTACCTACTGAGAATGTCAAAGATTTAAAATAAGATTGTATTTTGTTTTCTTTTTTTTTCGTTGTTGTTGTGTGGTGATGTGCAAGTTTTTTTTCTTCTTCTCTTTAATGTATCTTAAGAACGATTTTATCTATTTATTTATTCACCAAATTAAAAAAAAATAATTATGCCGGATGATATTTTTTTTTCTCTTTTTGTGTAATTTTTCGATACGCAAATGTTTATAAATTAATGTAAAATACATTTTCTGAGAACCAATAAAATGAGGGATTCAATTGACTTTAAAGCTTATACTTCTTTTATTAATATGAAAAATAATTGGGGTTTTCCATCTTTTTATTTTTTATGCAAGTTAAATTATTATCGTGAATTTTTGAAAATAATATATGTGAATTTCTTTTTTTTTTACAATTTTTTTAAAAAAAAGAATCAAAAACATAAATCAAGTAAATGTTATTGTATAGCATTTAAGTATTTCTAAATAGAAATATTTCAAGTGAGAATTTTGCTTTAGTTCACAGCAACAAAAAACATTTACGTATCTCACTCAATTATATTATTTGAAGTTTTCAATAATTATCATTAATCACGGTTATGAAACTTCTTTTGGCTTTTGGATTGAATGCTGTGGGAGTATTTTATATAACTTGAGACATAAAAAATTCATAAAAAAAGAACATCTCTTAAAAACTTGTGATTATCGGCTCTAGGAAATAGAAAACTCTTACGCTTCAGAAGTTAATGAACTTTTTACAGCAAAATAATTATAATTTTTTGCTATTTCTCGTTTCTATTGCTACATTTTTAAAAAAATCGTGTAGTTTATTTACTTTGTTATTTTTCTTATCACAAATATTCCTTTTTTAAATCAACTTGAAAACTAAATTTACGTATTTTTTAATTAAAATCGTTGGTTTAGGTTCGTTCTTTGATCCAAAAGCTTGAGATTAATTTAAAAAAAAAATTGTTTGAAATTATTTTCTTTGAAATTAATTCTCGTAACTACAAGTATGACGTTGTGCATCAATTTTAGCTTATTTTATTAGCAGGTAATTTTTTTCTTCTTAAATTTATGGAACAGCAAACAAATGTAGATAATATTGTTAAAGAAATGATTAAATTTTGATTGATTTTCTCTTTTTTTAACACCATAGTGTCAGCCACTGTTTGTCCAGATCATTTTTTTTCCATTTAAGATGAAGTAAGACCATTAGGGTTACCCATTTTTTATATGAAAAAATAAAAATTTCTTATTTCAGGATGATGGTCATACAAACTGTTTATTTTTGTAAAAAAAAAAAAAAAAAAATTTTGTAGCGCTTTTAAACGAGAGTTTTTAATGTTTTTCGCTGCTCAGTTATTAAAAACTTCTTATTTACCGAAAAAAAAAACAAACGAAATAGACAATTGAAACCAAAAGCGCACCGGTATAAGCTTGATTCAATAGGCACTAAATTTTTGAGTGCTTTAATTTACTTTGCTGCTAGATTTATGTTTAGAAAAGCAGGTAAATGAAATTCAGTCACTCAAAATGTTTAATTTAATTTTATTATTTCTAACAAATTCAATAATAAAAATTCACCACCTCCAACGCTCATCGCAAAACAGCTGCCGCAAGTAGCATATTATGTAGGAGTTGGTTTCTAGCAATTTATGAATATTTTATAACATAGGTAACTGTTCGTTTATACATATGTAGTACCAAACGTATCTAAAAATATTTTTATTTTTATTTATTTTATTTTTTTTTTTGAATGGAAGAACAACATTGCAGCAATTAACATATTAGTAAAGATGCCTTATATTTATTTATTTAATGGTCACATAAATTTAAAAACAATCAACATTCTTGTTAAATTTTATTAAAATGTACTTAACATTAATTTTAAGATGAGAAATAAATGAAACGATACTTAATAATATATATTTTTAATTACTGCAGATTATCATTAAAAACACAAAAAATGTAAAAAAAATTACTACTAAACAGAAAATCTATCGGGCTGATCTAAAGTATTTTAAAAACCAATTCAGAAACGGATTATTGTTTATATTCTGTTTATATTCATGTAAAACTTACATCAACATACTGTTCAACCACTCTAATCGGGTCATAGGTTTCGTTTTCATGTTTGACTGGTAAATTTAATTCGATCCTATCATTTAATTTAAATGGAAATCAGAGCTCGTTTTAAGAAAATTTTTGAGTTGAACCAAAAAATTCACATAATTTCGAATATTCTATAATGTTTACATTCGCTTACATGATCATCAACTAACACTATTCTTAATGCGATATTTTAATTAATATTTAAAAATTAGATAAGTCTTTTGATTTTACTTGTACTTTGGGTGGTATCGATAAACATTTTATCTATCACAATAAATATACCCTGCTGTGAATTTTTAGAAATTAAATAGACAATAAAATATACAACAGCTTTATTTATCACATAGTTAGAAGTGATGCGATGACAGTAGGTTTCACTGTGACTAAAAGCAACTAGAATACCAATGTATAAATTATTCTTCGCAATTAAATATAGTAAAACATATAACAACAATAGGCACTCATACAAACAACATTAAATATGTAACATAAAATGTCATTAAGGTGATATATAAATAGATCCATTGAATCCATAAAGTATATTTATTTACATTTATTTTGTTTATATTAATTTAAATATGTAATTTATTTATCAAAATAATGAAAACGCATATTATGCAAGTTATTGCCTATTATTTTCATTTCATATTGTACATTATTATAATTTTTTTTGTTTTATTTTTTTTTTGTAATGCGCATCCGTATTCCCAAAATTTAAATAATAAATATTATGCGATCAAATAATAGATAGGCAAAGAAAAACAGAAAAAAAATATTATTTTATTTTCATGTTTTTGGAATGATGTTTTAAAAATGTTTAATATAAATAATTTGTTATATTGATAAATATTTTGTAACTATATATAAACAAACAATAATCTAGTTAGTTTATTAAAATAAATTACGTTGTTGTTTATTTATTTTGCTTTTATAGTTAGAACATTAATCCATATGTACACTTGCATATGATCACGAAAAGATTTTTTATTTTCATAAATCAGTTGCTTCTAAATTTTCTAATCTCTTCTTCCTTTCTAAATCCATGTTCAATGTTTATATGAAACGAACACCATAAATACTTATTAATAGTATATGAATCGTTTTTATACTTAAATGGTTTTACATGTAAGTGCCGCTTGCTTTGATTTTCTTAAAGCGAAATGTTGAAATAATAAACTCCGGAATTATATAAGTATATATTATTAAATTATTTTGCTTTTCAATTACACTTTGTTTTTGTTGATGTTTTTAAATTAATTATCTCTTAATTGCTATCATAGAAACGTTAATTAGAAAAATTTTGATCATATTAATAAAAAATCGTCCAAAGGCAATTTTAGATCGTTGTCATATTATTTTCATAAAATTAAATGTCGTTAGTTGATTAATAAACAATATCCATTAAATACTTATTTTATATTCTGTAAGTTGATTGTAGGCTGCCGGCTCAATTATAATTTAAAAAAAACAAAAAATATTTACTGAACAATGTCGATTTACACATCTCACCTTATTTACTACTACAGTGGCGTCTAATTATCACGTCGTCGCTTCATTTTTCTTCATTTAAAATATAATGCTCCCTTTTAAATGCGAAAGAAAAAAATAATTCTAACTTTCCTTCGCAAATGTTGCAAATTCAATTTTTAATTTAAATTCAAATTATTAAAAAAAATACATATATATATATATATATACAAAAAATAATAAAGCAGGAAAATGTTTCATTACGGTGGTGACTAAAACACATAAAATGTTAAATATTTATGATTCTATCAACCATCCAACCTCTTGCTAATAATAAGTTATGAATACAAGAATACATTGACAGTGCCACCCATCCATTAGATGGGGCCCTTGTGACCTCCACTTTTGAAGTCCATATAAAATTTGATAATTTCAGTAATATAAAAACTCGCTTTAAAAATCATTTAATTTTAAAACTTTTTCAATTAGTACCAAGCTAGAATACTCTCTGTATTTATGTGCTGTGCGTATTCAAAAATGAATGAAAAATAATATTTTGTTAAAAAACAAAAACAAAAAGAAAAAAAAGTAATTTCAACAAAGTATATTCATAATTATACAGCATGCCAAACTATATTTTTTTTAAAAAAAAAATAAAAATATATTTTACGAATTGTACGCAATGCAAATGTGACTAATTTACATGAAAAATGTTTACATCATCAATATTACATTTAATTTTACTATGCTATGCATTTTTATGATCGCCAATCATGTAAAAATCATAAAAATGGGTAGGTTATAAATTTCACAAAACAAAACAAAACAAAAAATTGGATGATTCAGAATGTTAAACAATGAATATCTCGTTCATATTCGAAGAATATTTATGTTTCATTTATTTTCAGCTTTGGGTGTTACGAATTTGTTGGTATTTTTAATTTTATTTATTTATTTAATTTTTAGTTTTTCTTGATAATTAAATTCTAGTTCGAATTATTCTGTTTAGTTCTTGTTTTATGTACTACGTTATGTATACGTTATATATAGTGTCATGACAAACGGGTCACATGTACACATTTTTACTTTTAATTTTTATTTCTATCCATTCCGAGTCACTTAAGAAGTTTCAATACCAGCAAACTTAAAATTCAATCAAATCGAAATGAAAATTTATCGTTTCATTTTCCATATTCTGATAAAACCCTTTTCACAATTAATGTTCTCGTTGAATTAAATTACTATGAAAATACACAAAAGCTACTAAATTTCCATCGATATTTTGGTAGCATACGATTTTAATTGTTTTTACAAAACGAGAAAAACATTATTCTTTTCAAACAAAATCATATTTTATGCTTTATTTTATCAACATTACTCCAAGGCAATCTCACCGTTTGGGTATAAAATATATAATATAACATTACATTAAAAAAGTTTGAATAAGATTTTGTTTAGCTATTATTTTTTTTTTCATTTTCCTTTTTAATGAATGTAATTAGATACTAAAATGGAATATGGCTCATTAAAAGTTTACAACTTTCTTTCCGTTTACTTATTTAAAATAAAAAAAATTACTATAGGGTTGAAATTTTGATTTTCACTGTATGTGAGTGACCAGGATCTGCCGAATATCTTCTATAACCAACAAATATGCTATACATACATATTTATTATTACTGTAAATAACATATAATTGTACACGAAGAGTACATAATAATAAATATAAATTCAATGATCATTAATTGGTTATGTATGCTCTATTTATAGATTTTTGAAGAAGTAAAATAATGATGAGGATGAGAGCGAAATACCGTAGGAATAGGTAATGAAAAATCCAATTCTGCATCACAAGGAAATAGTATACTCTGTTTTAAAAACATATACAAACGAGTGTATACTATTTGGGCGAAGCATCTTGTACTTTCTCAATAATGTTTAGCCATACCATATTTAGTAAATAAACAAACAAGAGTATGGGAATTATATCAGTGACCAATTTATTAATATGCAGTGCTCATGTTAATTGTAAATTTGAAATTATTGTTCATTAGTTTTCGAGAACATTGTAAAATCATATTTTTTTTGCCATTGAGCTTTTAGTGTCAAAAGCATCTAAAAGTTTCATCTCGACTAGTCCCACTAGTTACAACCATTGGAGTGGGGGTTTAGATAAGAAAGAACACATCCAAATACTATAAGCGCCGACTTTTGATTTTTGGGTACAATATAGTTAAAACTAGGTGTTTAATATCTTCCGTGATCTGTTAGAATAATGACATACTGGGACCACTCCTTCAACCTTTTTTTTTTGCCATGAAAGAAGAAAAATATGGAATTTGTAGATGAAAAAAATCACTAAAAACTTCGTGTTATTTCACCTTTCAGCACAAATAAAAGGGACAAAATAAAAGAAAATTATATTTCAATTGAAATTATGGTTTGATAGAGTTTAGTGGAATTCCTAGGACTTTATTTCATATAATTTTCACGATTTGCAATCATTCAAACAATATGTTTTGAATTTTTTATTTTACAATCACTTAATTATTTGAAAATTGATTAATCGATACAGTTTTCAAATACAGGTGCGCATTTCATAAACTTGGCAATTCGACTAGTTGGTTCTACAAATATCTCTTAAATGAATAAGCTTAATCGACTACGGGTTTATTTTGTAACCTTTTTTTTTAGCAATTCTATGCAAAATAAACCAAACCCATAGTCAATTGAATTATATTCATGCAGGAGATATCTGGACTTGTAAAATGGACTTATCGACCGATCACGTTTGTGAAATAGACCCGGAAAAAACGCACTTCCGAAAACATTTATATCAGCTGCTAAGCTAAAATTAACACGAGAAATCACACACGTTTCAGTTAATTTCATTACGTTTATATTTTAATATGTATATATAAATATTATATTTTAAAAACAATGACTTCTATTATGTATAAATATTTGTAATGACGGGATGTTTATTTCTATCATGAAAATCTGGCGCTTATAAGAGTTTATTAGCCACGAGCATTACATAATAATTCATGAATACAAAATGTTTATAACAGAAAATTTTATTAGCTACTTATTTATATAAAGTGCAGCCAGAGTAGATCCGAGATCGTATAAACAATCATTTGGGAAATCACAAAAGTAATCAAATCAAATATCTTTGAAATGTTTATAGTTTGTTTTCAATGCTTATGTTATGAATGTTGTGTGTATGTGTTTACAACAAAACGATATATAATAAAATGTAGAACATTTGTTTATTTTGTCATTTTGTTGATATATCGACTAAATACTTAAGCATTCGTGAATATTTAGGAAATTGAGAAACACTTACAGATACTATTTTCGTGAAGAGAGTCAAATTTTCGAGGTGTTTTTCTTTTTGTAAGATGATTGTGCAATTATAAAATCTTAAAATATTTAACTTGGCCTATTGCCAACATTGAAACCAGTGACATCTTTAATGTACTAGCGAAAATCGTTTTATAGTAAAGAAATAAATGCATACTTATGAGAGTTTTAAATTACAGATAGTTTAGCATAGAAATTCATCAGTATTTTAGATTATACTCTATCTCTGTTTTTGAAATAGACGCGGTTGGTTTTTGACGATGAACAGAAGTCACTTTTTCTTTTTCTTCCATTACGATTTCTCCGCGGTTTCCTTGTTTTTTGAGAACAGAATAAAATATGCAAATTATTCCAAATTATATTTCTAGATCTTCCCCTGCCTGAAAGAAAAGCGTATGCATCTTATCTATATGAGGAGTAAACCTCGACCCCATCCCACGTATGCCTTCTCACGTGTATCTATGAGTAATTTTATAGCTACAAAGTCGTCCAACCACTAGAAATAAATTAAGCGAAATTAAAATATTACAGTAAAGCCTCCTCTAAATGAAACGATTTCACCGCGACATTGTTTCTAGAAAATAATCGGTCTAAAAGAAAACAATCTTGTAAATGAAATAATTGTGATGTTACCGAAATCGTTTTTACTGCAAATAGAAAAAAAAAATTAACTTTAGTTAATTTAACTGAAATAAAAAAATAAAATAATAAAACTGAATAAGTAGAAATAAATAACAAAATGTGACTGCGGTTTACCATCAAGCTTTCTTTTATATCCAATTTATATAAAAAAAAAAAAAACATAAAAGAAAATTTTATCTAAGCAACTACATATAAACTCCGATTCTACATTTAGATATCTACCTTTAAACTTTCACACTTCCTTATATTCAAAAATAATCATTTACATTTCATATTTCACCAAATATAATGCAAAGAAAGGTGCTGATAAGCAAGCTTAACATTTTTAAAAGAGATTAAGAACATTTTTGCATATTTATTATTTATGTACGGTCCTTGAAAGGGCTTAAGTAAATATAAGAAATGTTGCCACTTACTTATTATTATTATTATTATTATAATAATAATAATAATAATAATAATAATAAAGGTAACCGACATTAAACATTTTATATTGTCTGTGTTTTTGAATAGAAAGATAACAGTAGACACTGATTTTCGGTGAACATTAGTACCATTTAAATCAAATGAATGCTTTTAATTATATTTATTTCAAAATGCCTGCCTCTAAAATCTTATACAAAGTAATTTATTTATTTTTGTTTACAATTTTAAACATTTTAAGGTTTTTCCATTTTACCCATTTACCGTTGTGCATCCTCTACCTCATGTTTACTTGATCATTTTACTTACCTTTTGTATATAGAAAAATATATATGTACATTTAGGGCTTTATTTTGTGTCAACCTCACCAATTTAATCTTCTTTATTTATTCTATTCTATTCACACATTTATAAAACGTGAGTGAGAGAGAGAAAGAGAAAGAGGAGAAACATCATTTCTAATTTAAATAAAATTTACCATAAAATAAAATATATTATATTTTCTTTTCTTTTTATATATTTCTGCATTCCTATTCTGTTTTACCAATCTAGGCATTGCTTTTATGATGTGCGGCTTTTAAATTTAAATATGATAAGAAAATACTTTTGTGGCTTTTCTTTCTATTCCTAAAAGGCTTATTATTTTATGCAACAATATATTTTTTTTGTGTTATTAAAATAATTAAAGCAGAAATGGTTCAAGAAAGAAGTGAAATTGTTATTGGAGCCGGAACTTTTTTAATGTGAACATTTAAATTTTCCAATATTTCCGTATAATTTTGTTTTCATAAAATGTGAAAACGTGAAAATGTAAATGAAAATATGGACATTGCGGGCCATTCAAATAAGACGCTCGCGTTTAAGAACATTTTCCCAATTTTTATTTATTTAATATCAATCATCCATACATTTTGAACTGTTATACCACCAAATGGTGTTAGAATACACAAAGTTATTAAATAAATTAACTTTGGGAAAGTGCTCTTAAACGCGGACGTCTTTTAATATTAATAATATTATTATGCATACAACCAATATGACACATTACATACAAGAAAGATTATTAAAATTGAATTAGTATATAATTTATTAATATACACTATATGTAATTTGTAAAAACGATCTTATTATCGCCACCGAAAATCGATAAATTATTTTTTTGAGATTTGACCTATTGACATGACCTTTTACCTTTTGGTGTTAAGATCAGATTCGCTCACTCTTCATTATAATATAAGTTGTAATTGATCCACAAGTTTCTAATAAATAAAAAATTGACCTCTTGACATGGCCTTTGACCTCTTTTGGGGTTAAAAAATGGCCCGGTCACTATACAACATAGTACAAGTACAAGTATTATGTCTATCCGCCCCCTAGTTTCTGAGATTAGACACATAAAAAATACACCATGTAACGTATTTAGATAATATGTATTAAGTATTCATAAAGTAATTTCCATTGGAAGTATGTAATACAATAATTATACATAGTGCAGCATGTAAATCAAAATGGCATACGCATTGTCGCAGCATATACATTAGGGTGATAAAAATGAAAAAAAAAAAAGCTTCATAATTCATTATTTCGTATAAAAAAATCGCATTACTTATAGTAAGAATTGAAAAACAAAAATTCAACGTGATCTCGTTTAACCTTTAGGTAACTTGTAGGCAAATTCTTTTCATTTTCCTAGATTATCTATTTTATTTTCAAAAAGTTCGGAATATGTCGATTTTTTCAAAAGTAGGACCACCACTTAACGTATTTTAATTGAGATCGTAAGTTATGTAAATTATTTTTGCGCAATAACGAAGCGAATCTGACCCTAGCACCTTGACTTTTATTTTTCGAAAAAATCACTCTAATAATCAAATATTTATTATGCATATACGGTAAATACGTATGAAATTGTTTTTTGGGATATTTAGCATTGGTAAATTTTTAAATATAGCTATGAAGCACAAGCAATACTAAATATGTATACATATTTTTTTTATAATCCTTCAATGAAATGAATATAATTATTTTGGAGGATTTGATGTGGTCAAAAATGTGTTATTATTGAGATAAAATTATAATAGTAATATAAAAATGGATGGTAAAACCATCAAAATATGTTATTCTGTTAAATGTGGGTTTATTATTATCTGTAATTAATTATATTATTTTATTGTTACGTTGTGAATTTGAGAAATAAAATTTTAGTAGCAATTCTTTGAAGAATATTATATTTTAACGCAAAACCTAATTATGGCCATAAATATTCTCTCAAATGAAATAAACGATATTTTACAATTGATGGTGGATTTCAATCAGTTTTAGTGTTTCACTCAAATTTAACAACGCATGTTACATCAATAATTCTGAGTCGGAAACCCGAATTCATTCCTAGATTTCCTTTAATATTGACCATGTCAACCTGAAAGCACACAATAAATACCAAATATTAGATAATAATTTATTAATTTTATTTGTTTTGAAATCTTTTATGTGTAATAGGCCTCCGGATTCAATTTTAATAAAATAAATAAATAAATAAATAAAAGTTTATTTAACTTGCAACGTGCATCTGTTCAGTTACAAGTTGACTTTTTTTTAGAGCATAGCCAAGTAAATTTTTATCCAATTTATTATATTTTCAGGTTCATGAAAAAGCTCTGTTAATAAAAAGATATGCTTCCCCTGCTGTGAATTTAAAGCGCTTTTTTTTACTTGTTTATGTAACTGGAGCTTATAGTGAGAGGACACACAAATTTAAATAAATAATAATATTTTATTTAGTTGATAGTCTTGCATAGTTAACGCAATACTATCAAGCACTAAATCGTTTATATTTCTACTTATTAGAATAAAAAAAACAAAAATTAAAATGGAAAGCTCTGCAATCAAGAAAAACGAGAATTTCATTCTCTCGAAATTAAGCACTTTTGCGCACACTCTGGCACCACTCCCGATAAGTATAGCGCTGTAATCGTTTAGTAGAAATGATTATTTTGTTTGTAAATTGAATGAAATTCACTTTTGACACAAATCTTCAGTTGAAGTAGAAAATCCGTGTTGTGATGTAACATTCGTCGCGAATTACGCGAACCATATCGCAATAATGTATACATCTACCTCTGCATAGTAAGTTACAGTGAAATATATTAACTAGAAAAAAAAATTTATTACAACACACAGCTCGGGAATTAATTCAAATAACATCAAAAGCTATTTTATTTGTGTATGTGTGTGTGTGTGTATGGTTTTTGAGGATAAATTAATTAGTTGGTGTACGGTTGGGTTACATGAAGCATGTAACAATATTCAAACAATTGAAAATGGATTTTACACAAGCTTTAATTTTCAAATGAATTTTATGTTGCGTTGTGAATTTGATTTTTATTTTTAACAAAAATATAAATTGAATTTTAATCGGTGATAAATCAATATATCGCTTCTAAGATAAGAACAAATTTAACGTCGCGATGCTATATTATTAAGGTAAGCAAAACATTGACACCATTTGTCATAAACGGATTATTCGATTTAAACCGAAATGAATAATTCAAACATCAATTTTTGATACGAAGAGAAATTCTTTTGATCGACAAAACGCATGGTGATAGATTTTAGGTAAAAACAACGAAATTGAATTTCAAAATAAAAATGTTACCAAAAAAGAAACGCTTTTAATACTTATTCAAATTGAATATTTTATTCGTTTCATTTTTATATTTTTGGTTGAATTATTTAAGTGAAAATAATAAATACAGTGTGAACAGTTCGAATATGAATTAAATGTGTGGAATAAAAGAGGATGAAAAATTTCTAAGAAAGAAGAAATAAGTAAAAAGAAAATGATAATAATGAAGTTTAATGTGTAAATAAAATCTAGTCATGTGTTATTAATTGATGGATTAAATGGTTAATGTAATTTTATCGATTTTTTTTTTGGTTCGTTGATAACAGGTACCAAAAATAACAGGATTATTTTATGAACGTGATTGGATAATATAAAAATAGACTCAACCACAACATTTTACCATTTCATTAAAAATAATGAAATCATTTCTAGCTGAATGAGTGTAAGTAAGTTTCACACGCCTACATTTTATTCATACCCATAGAATGGGACAAAACAAAAAACAAAAAAATAAATAAATAAATATCAAGCTAATGCCGGGAGTTGAAGTGAAATGCTACGAAATATATTTTTCTGTATAAGTATAGGAAAGAAAATATAATTTTGCGAAGAATTGTTTTCTCGTTGTATTTGTTTTTTGTTAATCATTAAACAAAAAGTATGTCTTTTTCTGGAGATCATCGTGAAAAATAAGAAAAGTTTTTTTTTGTCGTAAGTTTTCTTTATCATTGCTTTTAGTTTCAGTAAATAGAAGAAATGAAACTACCAGAAATATAATATTGATGTGATGAGGGATGATATTGTGCGTATTTAATTTCAAATTCTTACCAATAGTATCTGCATTCCGTCATGCTAGCGACAGCCTAGCGAGATATTCTAGATTAACGAAAATGGATTAACCTAAGCTTATGAGCTATATGTTTTATTTTTCCATCAAATAAGTTAAATTTCCGTTCATTGATATCAAATGTACTTTATTTGACGAATTAAAACCAAAATCGTTCATTAATTTTGCTTAAACCATTTTCGTTAATCTAGAATATCTCGCTCGTCTGTTGCTAACATTTAAGATATTAATATTAAATGAAAGAAAGTCTAAATCAATATCGATTTGAATGATTGATGGACAAGTTAATATTGATAAATATAACGGTCGAATACAATTTTTTTTCTATTTTCGGGCATTACTTGTTCAAACTTTCAAGTGAATGAAGTAAGAGATGGATAAATATAATATCTCGAATAATATTAATTTGTTATTTAATTCAATTTGAAGTGATGGAATTTTTGACATTAGAAAAAATGTACACGGGTAACAAACAACAACTTTAATGCGGTTCTGTTCTATATTATGCTTGTATTTATATATATATATTATATAATGATGTTTGATTGGTGGATATAAAACAAGAAGATATATTATTATTATTATATTAGCCTTATTCACTAAGCATCGTAGTAAAAAGAGAAAAAAAAAACTCTATAAAGAGGGACTGACAATATACGAGAAAATTAAAAGTGAAGTTTAAATTTAGAAAGGTATTCTTTTTCTTCCATTTTCAGGTAAACGTCTTTCACATTTATTTTACTCATCATTTTCTTTTCAGCTATATCGGTCGAATTATAGATGAGATGAGGGTAATTTTGTTTTCGTGTTTTCTTTTTATAACTTTTTTGAGAAAATATTTCCTGCACTGTTTGCATATAATTATATATAGAAAAAATTCGTTAAAGAGTCGGATAGGAAGGTCAAGGCGAATGTTTGGCAATTATTTTTAAGTATTACAACCAGCACAACGGTGTTGCGTATAAATTTCTATTATTTAAAAAAAAAAATTCAAGAAAAATTCCTAATGAAGAATTTGATTAACTATGGCAAGACGACTGTAGGCGTTGTTATTGTACCATTTTAAGGGAAAGCATAAAAATGCTTTATTCGCTTCCAGTCAATTTCACAAATTCTTTTAGGTGTTCTTGTAATTGAGAAAAGAAAAAAAAAAGATAAGTGTAAAGCAAAATAATAATAGAATTTATTTATGAAAAAAAAAAAAGTTTTTTTTTTATCGCAAAAAAGGAATTTCTTTTTAATATTTCATCAATTATTTCCGCGTTGAAATAGAAATGGGTACACAGAAATCAATTTTAAATTTATGTTAATAAATGTTTATTCAGATTTTGACCAATTTACCCATGTCTAGAATATAATCGAATTTTCAAATAAATATATATACTTACTAAGCCCGCTTTGTACAAATCTCATGCGATATATAAACGTTGTATAATATTATTTATAAAAGCAAGCAGATATAATATTCTCAGTAATATCTATATTTTATCCATGACTGGTCGGTCATGTGCAGATAATGGAAAACCCATTCGATTTATTTTTTTTTATAAAAAGTATATTCTTTGCGGAAGAAAAAAGAAAAGAAAAAAGGTTTCCTTGATAAAGTTTATACCGTTAATTTAGAACCATGGTTAACCCATTAATGAATTCCGTCGATTGTTTGATCCACTTGTTTCTTAGCATATTTTCTGATTACACGGAAGTTGATTAGAATTAGTGTTAGTTACTTATTTAAGTAGTGTATCGAGCTTAAAGCGTAATCCCTACGAGACAGGTTATGCTCTAAGATCGACTAAGGACCA
>JAABKK020061273.1:0-46351 GCA_011634745.2 Catotricha subobsoleta
ATGTAAATAGGCGAATATTAATCTAATTTTTTTCTGATTCATTTAAAAATATAAAATAAATATGTTAAAAAAATTTCTTGTCTCATGACCAGGTCTTTATTAAGTAACAAAAACCATTTATGTATATTAATTCTTTAGATCATAACATCACATACATATTTTATCTTAACATAAAATAATACACAAATAGTGAATGTTGTATTTGGTTAAGTTTGCGTCATAAGAATACTTTTTTCGTTTTAAGTACATATACCGAAACATTTTTTTTGTAATTTGAATGCAAACTAAAAACACTTTAAGACGAAATATTTAATTTACATTAAAAAATTATTTTTTTTTCTTCCTTTTATGCTTTTATTTAAAAATACAAAAAAAATAAAATAAATAGAGCTGCCTTCTCAAATACCAGAGCCGGTTTGATGCAAAAATCAGACATTCTCGGCTGAGTATAATAAAGTTCATATGTATTGAATATTTAGCGAATATATAGAACAGTTTTATCCATTCCTAGAGCTTTGCTGAGGCAACGAGAAACATGCACATTATACAATTTTGTAACTCTCCCAATTAATTTATTTAATTATTACAATTTTATTGCAATTAAAATAGCATAAAGATTGTTTTTTTTTTTATATATAATTGAAAATTTTCATATCCCCTCGAAATTCGCCAGAATATCGTTTGACTCTGCCAAAACTTCTACTCTGCACGATATTTTAATATTTTCAAATAAGCCAATTTCAGTTCATACACAATTTTATGATTGCTGTTATGCGATATGCAGTCCAATAAAATGTAAGCGTATAACAAACGGATCCAATTCAAATCTAATAATAATTTGTTGACAATATTCTTTTTCATCATAATCGTATAATTCTATAAAGGATCACATATTTTATTTACAAAAAAAAAAAAAAATAATAATAATAATAAATAAAAAATTATGTTTAAGGTCTAATGCTATAAAATATACAAATGAAAATGTTCAATAGTTCAAATAATGTTCTTCATATGCAAATACATGAACATTATATTGCTTAGTTATGTTATGACTTGACTATGTTTAATACGCTTTTTCCATTTTCTGTATAAATATATATTTTCTACCTTATACTTACTTTTCCATATAGATCATCATTGTATGTTATATTATATGCATTGTGAAAGTTGTATAAAATATATATGTGAAATATTCCCAAAAAGACCACCACATGTTTCGAATATTAATAGAAATAAAATAAGTTATGATGACTTATGATCAAAAATATAATATTATATGTTATTATAGAAATGCTTTAATATGTATATAACATTTATAACATATAAATTGTCGTTCTATCCATAGCTGTGTACCATTATATTACTGAACTGATGATAAGTTACATTAGGTAGAACCGTCCGTTATGGTACCTACCATCCAAAAAGAAAAAAGGGCAAGAAATGTTCCATTTTCTTGTTGGTTATTGTTATATATGAAATAGAGGTTCGATGGTGCTGGTAGGCATATAACAGTTATCGTTCTACATACGAGTATAAGAGGTTTGTTAAAATATCAATAAAAAAGAAAATATGTATATATGGATATATATTTCATATAAAACGAATGATAAAAACAACGAACTTACCACCTTTTACTGAATTGGAAAACTTTGTTTTCTAAATTTCTTTCTTTTTTTTTTTGGGTTAACGCAACATACGCGATAAGAAAAGGGTTTCTCTCAGTCTTAAGCTCATATATTGGTCCGTAAATAAGATGACATTTTTAGACGATAAGTATTAGAACGAAAAAAAAAATTACATTTTCATCAAGGACACACAAATTTTCATATGGCACTTTTGAATTGATTTGGGTCCAACAAACCATTGACTAAAAGTTATAAAACCGAGAAGTTAATTTTCAAAAGGTGTCGACGTAACTAAACCATTATCAGCTTGATAAAATGTGATATTAAGTGTGTTTGTTTCGTTATTTATATCTTTTTTTTTTCTTTTTGTGTTTCGTATTTTATCTTGATTTCACCTTGATATGCATTATAAAGTCATTAATTTAAATTATTTTGTAATGTTTGATGTCTGGTAGCAGGTAAACAAAACAAAGAAAAACAAAAAAAAAATAAAAAAGATAAGCAATAACAAGAAGCTGGTCTAATAACGTGAAATATACAAAAAAAAAAAAAAATCTACCGAAAATTATTTATAAAAATTTCACTGTTCAATACTTACATTTTGTTTTCTTTCACATTGCCTTCATATTTTATTTATAAATTTGCCTATTTAATTTGTAATTCAAAAAGATTATAATAAATAATGTTTATAAAAAGTTTTAAGGCAAAGTTAAAATAATGAAAATATGCTAT
Source organism: Catotricha subobsoleta (assembly GCA_011634745.2). Taxonomy (NCBI): domain Eukaryota; kingdom Metazoa; phylum Arthropoda; class Insecta; order Diptera; family Cecidomyiidae; genus Catotricha; species Catotricha subobsoleta. The sequence continues at coordinate 2,358 of JAABKK020061273.1, forward strand.
TGATATTATATTAATTAATTTATTATTATTAATTTCTTCTATTTTCCTTTTAACAAAATAACATGATTTGCACCTTTCGAGTTCATTTGTATTGAATACATTGATACACTCTCTTTGTATAAATTAACGTTAAGTAGGTATATATTATTTATCTACATTGAGAAGCATACTATATAACCTTTAATTCGATTGAATTGAATGAAAAAGAAAAAGAAGAAAAAAACGATGAGCATTTTATGAAAACTCTCTAATATATAACATATTATCAAAATGTTCAAAATGTGTGACTTGCATATAGAATGTAATTTAATGTAGATAAAATCATTATATCAAGTAATTTTATAATTAAACGTTTTAGAAGTTACGGTTCAATTCAACCATTTGTCTTTTAAATTGCTTATAGCTTATGCTCTTCTTAATGTCATTTATTGCCTGAACAACCATAACCATATTTGTGATATAATCAGAAAAATTCTTCAACAAAATATAGCAAAGATTATTCAAGTTTTAAAAGAAATAATGAGAAGACAAAATATGTAGTAATGTAGCTATATACTCTTCAATAATCTGCATAATTCAAAAATAACAGAATAATAATAATAATAATAAATTAAATTATTTCAAAGATCAAAGAAATTTCAGATATTGTTCGTAACATTTGCATTATAACCATATGCGCATCATCCAAAACTCAAGATGATATCTTTTTAAAATAATTATATGTATTCCTCAATAATCTAAACAACTAAAATTCATGACTTTAACGACCCATTTCTCAAGCGTAGTAAACCAACTTGAATATGTATAAGGCAATATAATCTCTTCTCTTTTCTGATTTTAGTTGTAAATAAATAAGAGAAATAAAAAAAAAAATAAAAAAATAACAACAATCCGGTATTGAACTTGGATTGGATAGTTGAATAAAAATTTAAATTAATTTTATTCGAAAAATTTCGATTTCTACAGTAAAGGTCAAGATATTATTTGTTGCGTTGCCATGACTATAATATTATGCATATTGTGTGCACTTTCATTATTAATTTGAGAAAAGTATTCAAGGTAGTTAGTTTTTTTTGTTATTGTTTTGTTATTAAGTTTTTTCTTTTATGAATACATACCTACTTTTACTCAAATATGGATGTGAACGAGAAAGATGATTATTTTGTAGGTGTTTTTAATTTTTGAGTATTTATACAAATAAATAATGATTATAAAGGTTTGAAGTGATGTGATGATGATGATGATAATGTTGTTCAGCATGTTTTTGGTTTTGTTTTTTGTTTTGATTTTTGGTTTTGTTTTTTTTTTCTTTCTTTATTTCTTTCTTTCTTTATTGTGTACAACTACAAGCCATAGCAGGTAGATAATAAATATGTAGTCATTGTCATAAGCAATTTAAATTAATATTTATATGTGAAGATTGAAAACATTATTGGCAACGAGACACTACTTGTTTGAAATGCGAAAATTATTGACATTTATTTTTATTTTCATGTATTTTTATTTCTTAAATTTTATCTTCTTTGGCTTTGCAAATATGCGGAAGATAAATAAATTTTAATTTTATCGATCAATTTCGTTGCAAGGTATGTATAAAATATTTCCAGAAAATCAATAATAATAATTATGATTATTGGCGTTGATAAAATGGATGTTAACGTTTAATAAATAATCTATAGTCAAAATTATAAGATGCGACAAATATGTGATATTAAATTTTATTATTTTTGTTCTGTGTACGTACAACTTTGATGTTTTTTATGTTGCAGGGGAAAATAAAATCTTCTTGAAAATTTGATGAAAATCGGTAAGTTAATTATAGTCTGAAATTCGTAATTGAATGACTTACATTACATACGATTAAAATGTTTTAATTCAATGAATATTGATGCTAATAGACATGATAACTCTTTAAATATGTTTAAAACAGGGATTCGAAGTAATTTCATGGGGGTTCGGCTCTGATAAATAAAAATTGAAGTTTTGGTTTTATAATAATTTATTGATTAATAAATAATTGAAAATGACAATTGATTTAAATAGTGATTTAAATTATGATTTAAATCAATTTGATTTAAATGATACCATCCCTGGATTCGTGTCTTCTTCGTGCACTAGCATACTATACTAAATCAAATGAATATATCATCAGTCTTGCTATTTATAACTCACGAAAGTTTCATAGTTAAATCATATAAATCTAATGTAAATTTCAAATGTAAATATAAAATAAAAACGTTATGTACCAAATGCATGGCTTTTAATTTGAAAAGAAAAACACTCAAATATTCATATTTTATATTAAAAACTTTAATTTAATTCGAAAAAAAGGCAATAAAGAATTTAACAATAAAATTACAATTATTTAATAAATTTCCAATATTTGTTTCAACAAAAAAAAAAATGGAAATAAAAAACAATAATAATAAAAAAGATGCAATAAACCAAACGAACACCACCCTGGAATCCTTATCTCGCAATAATATTCATAAATTTGAACTACATAAAATATGACATGGCAATTTGTATTTTATAATAGCTGAACTGTGTGACTGTGTGAACTGTATTGCATTGTATCCACCATCAAATATCACAGCCAACACAATTTTGTTAGCCAGCCGGGCTTAACCTTAATGTTTTAATTTACATATAAAATGCCGGTTTATCAAGCCTTATTTGATAATCCAAATACTATATATATAGGTATTCGTAAATTTGTAATTATTGAATAGGTATTTGTCTGTAAGGTGACACTTCATCACGATGCTCAACTGTAATAAATGTCGGTATTTAGTAGGTGTTTTTTTTTAACTTAATTCAGAAGCTTTCATCTAATTCCGATGTGTGAAATTAAAAAATAGTTTTGACTTCTTAGATATAAAATGCCTTTTTTCAATTTAACTTCGCTAATATTGTTGGTCCTCTATGTCAACTGGTTGGTTATGAAAAAAACTGGTTGCACGATTTCAATCTCGTATACATTTTTCTTTTGAAACTATTACCAGTGCACAAATATTTGATAATTTATGCCAATAAATTTAAAACAATTTTTTTTTTTTTGATTTATTGTATATTGAATTTTCATATTTGTGTCGGCATTCCACTTGTACCAATTTTAATGCATGTAGATTCGCCTTTTATTGGTAAATGATAATGCTTTATTGTAAAATGTTCCAAAAATGATTAAGTAAAATAAGTAATTTTTAATTTGAATCTTAAAATAATTTTTACAATTTATAGTTAATGTTCAAAAGAAATAAGAAAATAATAGAGTTATGATTTAAGTATTATCTCCATTGTATAGAAGCAGAGATCCTGGTAGATGAGTATCAATAAAAGTTGATTTTATGATTTCTACTTTTCATTCTACCCTACCAAAATGAAATGATTATGACTTTCCTTTTAGTCATAAAAAACGGAAATTATTATTATTTCTTTGATCAAATTCAAATGCTCTCCGGAAATTATCTAAACACGTAGCGTATATACAGGTCTCCAACTCAGTTCTTTAAAAATATCACACATTAAAAATTGAAATTACAGCTTTTCTCTAAAGAAAATAATAATAATAACAATGTAAAAAGAAAGAAACAACAACTACACAAATACAGTTCTTTTTTTGTTGAATGTTTTAATGTGTTGTGGTTTTGATTTTATAAAAGGACAAAATGTGCATAACTATAAATAATCGGAGGGTTACATTAAAGAGATTTAGTGAGTGTTTCTTCCTGCTGGCAATGACTTCCTCTTAATCGACCGGATGCATATTCTATCAACTCCCCTTGTATATCTAAATATATTACTTGCATGCAGTTGGCGGATATATTGTTATACGACGACAAAAGTAAATATCATGCGTTATTAAATGTTAGAAGAATTTACGAAGAATCAACGATATTGTTGAATATTCCGGAACAAAAACGATACTTAATAATGTTACAGAAAATATTGAAAAAACATGCAGATGAAATAATTAAAAATAACAAAATTAACTGTTTTGATTGTAAAACAGAAATTTTGTTATTTATAAAATAGTTCATATTGGTTATATGTATTGTATATGGACATTGGATAGTTAGGATAAACCACAAATATTTTATTTCTTTAAAAAATCTTGGGAGTTTTTGCTTAACAAATAGTACTTAGGTCTACAAGTTACCTATGCAAAATATGAGCTTGGAATTCAAGATTTTGAAAAATGTGTATTGCCCAGTGACATTTTTTATATGATTAAATTCTTTTTTCAAATATCAAAAGTATTATAGTCTTATAATATAACGCAATAAATATTATTTATAATTTTATTTTTTATTAATAATGACCGTGATATTTAATTATGATAAAACTTCAATCAGTATATATATTACCAAATGAACGCATTAAAATATGAATAACTTTATTATACGTTTTAGAATTTCAATCTAAATAAGCAATACTATATAGTAATAATACTTATGACATATCATCTTATTCAGTTAAATTAAAATAATAAATATTATTCCACTAATCTAAATATTCTTTTATGTAAATGCAATTATAAGTTCTGAGTTTTACTTCAAAACTAAACTAACCATGTAAATACAAATACGGATTTTATGGTTTTGCAATCGATAGTAATAATCAAAATAAAATAATCCATATTGTAATGCCTACATTTAGGTAATTTGGCCGCTATATTCATTGAAGTCTTGTTATAATTATTTATAATATTTGTTAGTTACAATATTTTTTCTTCGGTCTCTCTCCTAGAGGTTTCTCGTGGTTCGCAGAAAAATATATGTACAATCATCACAGACCATGGTAGTCTTAGTACCATGATCACAGACTATATTGAGCCGTTCTGCCATCATTTAGTAGGTATTTATAAAATCGCCTAATACTATGCAACCATTATAATATTTATAAAGTTTACTTATGATTGGAATAGCATTCAACCATTACTATAAAATTATTAATTAAACAAGCTGCCAACCCGACTTAATTTTTGCAAGAAATTAAAAAAAAAAAAAAAACACGTGGCCAAAAATAGGGGCAATACCGCAGAAAAAAAATCAAAATTGGTTGGAAAATGAAATGATACTTATAGTGGTGTTAAGAAGTTTGGAAGCAGTTTAAAAATAATGTGGGAAACTGTTAATTATTATTGTAGAATATCATAACTTTTTGACTTGTAATAAAAAAATTATTAAAAATAAAAAATGCGACAAGTCTTGCTCTGAAGATTATTTCTGAGATTAAATATTCTAGATTCTTAAAAGTTGTAAATAAAATATTCCTGCTGTGAGTTTTAAATGTTCAATTATTGCAATTTTAATTGAATCAAAATTGACTACAAAAGTAAGGCACGGCCTGAAACCACAAAATCCCATTCAAAGTACAGTTTCCACAAAAGAAAATGGGAATATGATATTAAAGCAATGAAAAAATGAGCTATAGTCGTTTTGCTTTTGTCGTTTATTCCCAAAATAAAAAAAACATTCAATATCATATATGCACTATGCAGTAATTATTTGATATACTACATATAAGCATTATGTATCCACAAGAACAAAAAAACCATTAAAATTTTATTGTCAAAAGCCGGGGCATAATACCAAAAACTCCATAACGGTATAACGGTGAATATTGTATGTATTCCGAGGCGCGCGAAACATTATTATAGGAATCATGATGTGCAATTTTACGAACCACAAACATCTCGTTTTCTTATCATTTACCAACATCTCGTTTACAATAGTTAACTATACTATTCATTATACATGGTGCAATTACCTCGTACTTCGTAATGTCTAGTCAAGTAGTAATATAACGATTTGCTATACCAACACCAATATAGTTTCGCGGCGAGCTACAGTAACTACTTTAAGGAATGAAAACATTTCCAAATACTCAAACTACGTATATTTTTTCAATGAAATTACATTCCATCGCATCCGCATACAAAAGCACTAAAATTGGGGAAAAAGAATACATAAACATAACATAAAATGTTAATGTTTTCAGTTTCACAATGCCAAGCATTATTTTTAGAAATTTTAAAATAAAATAATATTTATGATATTAAAATTAAATAGATTTGAGTGAAAGATTTATAACATTTTACCTCTATTTGAAAATTTCGAAAAAAAATGTATTAGTTTTGATTTTTTTATTTTGACCAAGTCGATTTTTTTCAAAATTTAGTACATAATAGGATTTTAGTCGTCGACCAACCAAAATACTCAGTATTTTTTTTAGATAATAAGTATACTTACTTATAACTTATTTTAGTTTTAATATCTTGTGCTTTTTTTTTTTTTTTGAGATAATTTGTATAAAATAAAAAATATTTATTAGGATTAAGAGATAGAAACCTTTATATGCCATTTATAATTCTCCGAACAAATTAGAAGTTCTAATTTTGCACTTAATCTTCTACAATACAATTAAAGCATGCATTTCTATTCTAACATTTGTTGAAAAAACCTATTACTACAATATTTGTTATTTTCAAAATAATGTTTTTTTTTTCTTTGGTACGCTGAGCGGATAACATCAGTGAGATAAAAGAAAAGAACAAATTATTAAGGTATACATTTCACCACCATACCCATAACATGTCTAACGTATCTAATAACACATGCAACCCATTTTTATAATAATAATAATAATAATAATAATAATAATAATAATAGTAATAATAATAATAATAATAATAATAAAATTGTGACTAAATGCAACACATTATAACTCTATTGTATGTAAGTAATAAAAAGCAGCACCTTACACCAAAATCCATAGGATGCAGTTCACCAATGAAAGTACATTTGTGGTCGGTTATATGGTGTTAGTAGCACATAGAAAGAACTATATATATGCCATTTTCAAAAAATAGGATTTAAATTTATAGCTTTATCTGAATGTGATAGCCTTTGTGTATATGGTGCATGGCTTTGACATATAGCTCAACGACTTTGTTCAAAATTACGGTGGTATACCAACCAACGAAAGTGTAGACATATAAATGCAATGCTTCGAAGAGTGCGAACCGGATATAGTATGTACTGTGCAAGTACCTCCATAATAAATATCCAGTCTATAGCATCATCGTCTAGCTTGAAAATGCATGAGAATTCTTTTCTAACCATAATACCACTATAAACTGTATTTTCCAAACACATATAATATGTGTAATGATGTACACTTATAGATAGACAACCGAAGCAGGGCATTATACGTTGGAATGTACCTATGAAAGTGGATCAAGTCTTTTTTTTGTGGTTTTTTGTTCGTTTTCATTTTATTTATATCTTAAAAATTAAATTGGATTGAACATAAAATGTAATATAGTTATTGATAGTTATCTATTTAATTCCGTTGTAGTAAGTATATTTCATGATTTTAGATTTCGAAAGATTTTCTTTCTTTTTTTTTTAAAAACTATATGTTTTATTTTCGAAATTAAAATGGAGGGGTGTTTTTTTTATTGTTTCACGGGCGCCGGTATCTTGAAATTTGTTGAATTTTGGCTTTTCATACTATGGCACGGGCACGGTTTAACGTCAACTAATCGGGCTATAATATTGAAAAAACTTTTATTTTCGCATCAAATGGACACTTATATACAATTACACACCCTTGTCTGCATCTATGCTACATCCCAGCTGCATGCAGTTTTATTTACACGCTACGCTTACTTTCTAATATTTCAAGATACATTTTTGATACTTATTACAGGCATTGAAGATTCACGTGGAAAATATTATATTGATTGGTGGAAGCAACCTTATATTTTCAATATGTCAATAGTTTCGCAAAGTTACACAATTATGCGTTTCATCAAAACTGGTTAACTTAACTTTATTAAAGATTCTTTTTTGTTTTCTTTTTTTTTTTTCATAAATTGCCAATAAATTATAAATTGAAATAAATGGCTTAGTCGTAGAATTTCAAAGCCATGAATATTTTCAGTTTTCTTAATTATATTAGCTATAAATTTACTCAACTGACATTATTATATGGGCATACGTGTGTAATTATTATTGATATGTACGAATTAAATTCCGAACTCTTATTTTCACAATTTTTATTTTATAACAACGTATCGATTTAATAATGCAGATAGATAGATGGCCATGGGGACAATTATGTTTTGTATCTGAATATTTTAATTTAAAACAATTATATTGCAATATATATTGGCTCGTGCAAGTTTCCGTACGGATTGAATGGAGTTGCGTTTCGGTATACATGAATTCCATGTCAGTTACAATAATAAAGCCAACTATAGAAACATAAATGATTCAAAAAAGAAAGGAAAATTGTTATGGTGGATGTGCGTGGTGGTGTTCAGTGAGGTTAGTTAGTGGTATGACATTGTGTAATTTAATTTGTGAAAAATGTACTTTGAAATAGATTGAACTTTATTGGTGTTATTTATTGGAATTGATTGGAAAACTGCATTTTCTATGTTATGTTATAAATTAATAGGAGAAAAAAAAGGTTCTATGGCATATACTATATGGAAAGGTAGGTGAACTGTATTGGGTCGAGATGATATAGAGAATGGAAATGGGATGTAAAAGCTAGTAGACGGACGTATTTATAGCTTTTTCAATGTATTCATAGTCACTCGACCAGAGCACGGGAAAAAAAATTAAAAACAAATTTTACATGCGATATAAAGTATTATTTTTATGCAAATTTATATTTTAATTTTTATGCACATTAAATTTTAATTATTTGGGGAAAAAAATGGACCATAAATAAAAAAATAATAATATAGAATGTTAAAAAATAGATAATTTTTTATTGTTTTGTATAATAAATGTGGAAAAAACATCATCCGTGGTATGTTCATTCAAGTGAATTAATTAAAATTCACATTTTTTTCTGGAATTATGTTATGAAGTAAATTATATGAATAAATCGCATTGTGTAAAATATTAATTAAACATCTTCTAAATGATGGTATTATCCCCTTTTTGTTTGTTTTATTTTTTCTATTTATTTAAATTTGTTTAATTTACATGAAGTAGAGATGAGAGTGTACACTGTACAGTACATACAATGATGGAGACAGTTGTTTTGTAATGATATAAAATTAACATTTATAACAAAAAAAAAAAAAAATACTGTATTATTTTCTATAAAAATCATCCAAACTTCTCATTTATAATCTATGTCATTTATGTGCGTTCATGCATGTCCGAGTAGTGGCTGCGGCTGCGGCTGGTATAGAGTACTATTTGTGTTATCATAAATGTATATTGCATTCTCCATAATAAACAGATTTTAATTAACCGGAACCACTAACGACGAAAATGTAATACCTGTAAGGGAAAAAAAATCTAATTAAACCCACTTCACCGTTTCAATGTGTTTTTGATTTCTGTATTGAAACATAGTTCGAGTATATGGTTTCATCTAAGAACCATTTTCTACACGCAATTATAATTGCCTTATTATCAAATTTTCTTTATTTGCGAAAAAATATAATATAAATTAGAATTCCTATTCAATTTAAATTATCCATATGTGAAAAACTATCTAGTTATGTAATTTATAAAATGGGTAATTATAATTTTATTTTTATTCTTGTTAAGCGAGCATCAGTGCAAATCTATAATACTCATGAATAATATGACAATTAAAACTCATAGTTTATAAGATGAATTAAACTACATTTTATTTTATCGACCGTATTATGTAAGTATAAGTTATTAAAATAACCATTTGCAGCTTAGCGAAACTGACAATCAATCAAAATTTAGACAATCCAATTTCTTATAGGTAGTACTATCTTATTTCATCATTCTATTGTTATTATTCCACTAACTTATTAATTTTTTATTGGTTATATTCGCTCTCGTGAAAACATTAGTATCTTTGATCGAATCTCAGCTTCGCTGAGCTATCAAATGGTGATTTCAATAACATATAATACGGTCGATAAAATAAAATGTAGTTTAATTCTTAAACTATGAGTGAAAAATTTCAAAAGCGGTGTTTTAATTTTCATATTATTCATGAGTATAATTTTATTTAGTTTAAAAAAAAAACACTTCTAAATATTACATTATTATAAATAATTAGATTAAACACAATTTTTAATCCCTTTCACCATTTAACAAGCTCTTGCGTTCCTTTTCTTTCTTGTTAAATATCTTTTATGCAATTTCAATATCTTTTTCAAGCATTTTACAACGTTTTTTCTAAAAAAACATATTTCCTTCTTTCACTGATCAAATCATGAATAATTTTTCCCATCACATAAAAAAGAAAAGAAGAATAAAAAGAAAAAACTTGAAGTTACAACTTTTCGTCAAATGAGGGTAATTTTGATTTTTATATTTTAATAAAAGTAGAATAGTTTGCTGCGATAAAAACGAATAGATTATGAGAAAATCGCCTTTAGCGTGAAAAAATAAAACTAAAAGATTCTTCATAACAAGAATACTTTTATAATTTAATTGACGAATCATTGCAATTCTATTGAAATTGAATTACAAGATCATCAGAGGGTTTAAGTATTTAATTAATAATATAAACGATTTATTATAATATCATTTAAATATTATTGGTCACTTTTGAATTCTCGCATTGTAGGTTCTAAATTTATTTAATGTTGTTCGAAGATATCGATTTTTGCACACACCATATAATATTTTACATGCTTCGAAAAAAATATGACCGCTTCAAAATAAAACAAAAAAATAGTACGAAATATGGAAGTAAAGAAAATTCACACAATATTATTTTTTTGATTAATAGTTTTCTGACATCGGTGCCTTTTTTTTAAATTTATTTATGTGTTTTTTTATTTATTTGTTTGCTAAATTATTTAGTCATATCTTATTATTTATGTTTCCTTATTCTGGAATTCCATGGTTATAGGTTTTAATTTAGCAAATGAGGCATTAAGAAAATTTCTTTCTTTCCTAATATTTCTAATTTTATACAAAGATGCTAATATATTAGCATTGTGATATATCATGGTGGAAACGATAAATTTAAATTAGTTTTTTTTTTTTTACAAGCAGGCGCAAAGTAATTTATTAACTGTTTTACATAATTATATTATATTAAACTCTTATAATTTATATTAAATTATGATATGAATTTGCTGCGAAAGGCATATTGTTTAATAATATTTAGTCAATTCGTGGGTGTTTCGATTCCATATCCATCATGTATAAGACGCACGTAAAAAAACTTTTGTTTAATAACAAATAAATAAATAAAAACATTTTGCCCATCCCTGTTCAAATGTTAGAAAAAGATATGTTATATGTATTATGCGGTCGATTTTTCCGGCAGCCACAGGCAACGTAAATTTTTAATCCAGTTAACAGCTTGTAAAATGATTGAAGGACTCACATACTTGTTGTAAAATTAAGTGCTCTCTCATCAACATCAGTCGAGCATTTATATATTTATATTCTTTTTTAAAAAGTAGGTACAAAAATGTTTTTCACGGTAAATTTTTGATGAAAGCATGTCAACATAAAGTAACCTGCAATGTGTATAATGTCGCACGATTAAAAGGATTTTCATTAATTTTAAAGTACCTAAATACAGACAGCAAAAATAATTCCCATACATCTTTACCTACGATACGATACGACGCAATGTAGATATTTTATGCCTGTATGTACCCTATTTACCGAAGGTAATTTGATTTTTTTTGTTCTTTCGGTTTACATATTTTTTGTTTTTATACATAAATGCTGATGATAATGAAGACACAATATATTATTTATTAAGTGTACAGAGGGAGGAGTAGATTTTCTATGTATTTCAGCTGTGTTATTATAAAATAACAGAGATGGAATGTTTTAAATCAAGCTGAATAACGTTTTAAATCAATTTTCTTTGTCATTTTTGACAACTACATCTAAATTGCATAAGTATAACTTTCTGCTATCAAATTTATCAAATGTCATGACTTTTTTACAATAACATTGAAGTTTTTCATCCCAGTAAAATAATAAACTTTTTTCAAATTTCTAAGTGTTCATTCACAGTACGTTGTAAAGCGCATTGTAAAGCTCCTAAAATCTGTTGTAGAAAATACCAACAACGGATTGGTTGAAAACCTCACACGTATGTTAAAAAATGACAATACATTCGCATTTAGAAAAATAACCAATTTTACAACGAGATTCACAACATACTGTGAATGGACACTAAGACCATAGAATATCTATACTTATAGATATTCTTTGCTAAGACTCAATAAAATGTAAAAATATGCTCGAAAAGTAATTATAACAACATGTATTTTTTAATAAAAAAAAAAAAAATAACTGTAGTAATATTACGTATAATGTTAAATAAAAGCTATGATTGGTAAGCATATGTTGAAAATAATACAATAATATGCTGCGGCTGACGACGAGCTTGTCTAGTGTAACTATCATGTCTAGTGGATAGTCATATTTTCCGCACTTGTTCATCAAATAAGTTAATCCTGGTACCGTTGGAAAGCCTTTTAAATTATCTAACTATCAAAGAGTAAATATTTCCTTTTGTTAGAGAAATATTTTTTCATTTTGTGTAATTTTGAGAGACTAGAGGTTAACTTAAAAAAATCCACAGTGCCCATTTTTTTTTAACCGTAACCTGGTTTGAGCTTAATATTATGTATTAGGCAAAAAAAAATTATGCTCATAAATTTAAAAAAAGTTAAGTATTCAATACACGTTTTCATCAAAACATCCCGTCACTAAAATTGATATAATCTCCTTAATTGGGTATGTGATTGTGGTTAAGTACATTTTTTTACTCTTAGTATGAGAAAAATTCAATCTTTTTCTATCCATCGTAAATATACGAGTGCAAGTATGATACAAAGATTTTTTTTAGGAAACTAACTATAAAATACTTATGATATTCATAAATTATCTATTTTGTAATTCAAAAAGTTTAGTACTGATACAAGTTATATGCCGATATTTCCACAAAATGACCAGGGACCATCACTTCCTATAGTATAATTGAGGCTGCAAATATACATACATTATTTTTGCACGATAACAAAGCGAATGAAACCCTAGCACATTGAACTTCTTTTTTTTTTAAATCACCCTAAAATACATGTTTTCATATAATGTTACCTAGTTGTAAGTTCAGAATTCTTATATACTTACTGCATCGATGAACATCAGTAAAAAAAAATTCGTAATCAAAATTGGAATGCTTTACGATAAAATTTCACCTACTTTGCACTATTTTGATTTAAACTCTTTTTTTATGACCTTGCAACTAAACAAAACATCATGAATTGAGTTATGAGTTATGACTTTTTATGACCAACCTATTGAATTTCAGTCTCAAACACATAATTTATTTACCTATCGTGATGTATTGTTTATCTATAGATTGATATCACCTTGATCATTTTCTTAGTATAAAAGGGTAGAACTTGAATAAAAAGTTGAAGAGGGTTTGTTGAAGATGGTGCGAGAATAAAATCCAATGAATTTATAGATGGTGACCTTTTTGTGTAAAGTTTTGTCTTACCTTTTTTCTTCTTCTTCCAAGTGTATTGTGATTATATAAACAAATTATTAGATAATGATAAAGATAAAGAGATTCAACAAATACGTTTTTTATGAATAATAACAAACAAAAGCGAAAACATTTTTTCTTGTGATTTATGTTGTTTTTTAAGTAATTCATTATATGAGCAAGCAAAACTCGCAAATTACAATTTTTTTTTTGTGTGCTATTCGCCCTTTGAACAGTGTTTGTACAGTACTTGAAAATTATTTAATTCACTTTTCTTTCTTTTTTTTAAGTCTTTAAGGAGTTTTCAAAACTTTGTCAAAACCCAAAAATCTTTGAATTGTCAAATCTTTTTTAACATTTTTGTAGAAACCCTGTTTGAACACTATTTTTGCCATGCAAATTTTTTGGTCATGATTAATTAATCTGAATTGGTATTTTTAGAAGTTTCAAATTCAGTTGTGCAAAGCAAATGGTGGTAATTAAAAACAAAAATTCGTGTAAGACCAACCTTCAAACTAATGTTCAAAACAAGATTATAAAATACTTAAATCTTTACTTTTATGACTTAAGTGTTATATATTCTTGTTTACTATTTAAAGACGTAATTTTTTATTAAAAATTTAACATTGATCAAAAATAATTAGATACATATCATAGCTTCTTAACGTCTATGTGAGTTGCAAGAAATTTAAAATTTAAAAGTTAAGTCAATTTTTAAAAATAAATAAATAAATAATTCTATATGATCGGCTCCATAAATTATTTAAATTTAAATCATTGGTTTGGTTGCTAATTTCTGCCAATTATTATTATCGTTAAACACAGATACTTAAAATAGATATTCCAATTAATTTAATCTTTTTAAATTCATTTTTTTTTAAATTGTATTTTAGCAAAAGTATAAATTATTTAAATTACTTTTACCGGCAAAACATAATTTTATGTACGTACCACGAATTAAGCGGTTTTTCTTCTGTATTATAACCTAGTATTATGGATATTATGCATATATTTATATACTATAACATGAGTCGTAACCGCTAACCTATCTGAAATATGAGAACTATGTTATTTCCCGATTTAGTTTTAAATGCACAAATGAACAAACTATATATCTTCCTTCATATTTAGACAGGTGATACTGGTAGTATCAACAACAAACGTATTTATCGAAAAATGGAAAAATTAAACATCATCAGAGAGTTTAGACGTATCCACCATGAGTAATCGAGTGGATCGAGTTTTGCTTATGCTTTCTACCTATCTTTTTGAGTTGAATTTTGTCTTCTGATTAACGTGTTAAAAGGATTTTGAAAATAAATGCGATCTTCGATGTGCTGCAGCGAGTAGCGACCCACAATGTGGAACTTCATGGATTTTTTTTAGCCTCGATGTTTGTTTTTTAACCACGAGCGCGTTATTCAGAAGACAAAATGCAACTCAGAAAACAATGGTAGAAGGCATGAAAAAAGGCGACCCACCCTAATAAGTAACTACACACCAAATAGTGAATATTGATCCTCGTAATAGATTATAAGCTCAAATAAAGCAATAACAAAACTATGTTAACATAGTTGTTAGAAATGCGCTAATGGAATTCCGAATATAATAGACACAGTAGAATAATCATCCAGATCACATTTGTACAGTGGCGGACTGGCCCGGGGTGCCAGGGTGCTGCAGCACCCCAATTTTTATATTTCACGGGCCTTTTTAACAAAAATATATTATTTTACAGGCCTTTTCAGAAATATAAATATTAATTACCCTCCCCTGAGATTTGAAAAAAATCTTACCCTCTGTCGATTTCGGCGATCCAGGTTTTGTATGTAATAGTATGTTTTTTCAGTTTCTGAAAACTACCCTACTTCGATTTTGAAAAGTGAAGACCGTTTTTTTTTTTTTTGGTCGTCACTTTATTTTGAGGCCGTTTTGCAATCGTCGATGATAATTTGGAGAAAATAGTATCGTTTTTTTTTGGTACGATTTTACTAACTAGTTACATATTTATTTGAGCGGGCCTTTTTTTGTAAAATCGCACCCCGGTTTTTTTTATAGCCAGTCCGCCACTGACCGTTGTGATTAGTTTGATTAAAGGGTGTGTTGTGTTAATACAAAATTGCTAGTCGTTGTACACTTTATGGTAATGGTGATATTAAAATTTTGTTTCTTGAAGACAGAAATTAATATTATATAAACAATTAATTTCCAAATTAATGACGTTCATTATATAATTTAGTGTTCATTGGTTATTTAAAAAATGTTCACATTATAGACTTATAAGAGTAACTATTAAAATACATAATAATTTAAAGCTGAAGACAATGTCTTACGATTAAAGTTATTTAAGAAGCGGCAGATCACGTTAAACGAATTGGAGATTATACGAAAGATGGAAAAAGTTTAAAAGTTTTATGAAGATGTTGTGGAGTTTGGGAATGCAATACAGTTATGATTTTTTTTTATTTAATAGAATGCAGGTGGATTTACCAAAATGGAATGTAATTCATAGATAAAACAATTTAAATTTATTATTACTGTGTTAAACAAGAATTACTCTGTTTTCAACTGAAGATCCATTATTTTGAAAGAATTCCTTAGCCAGTATTTCATTACAGCCAGCATTTCCGTGTTATGTCTAAGAACAATACTCTCTACGCATTTCTACTGATTTAAAATCAACATTTTATTAAAAATTTGTTCATCCCTATCCTGATACTACTCTACCATATTTGTCACTATTGTCAGACACAATGTTGATTTATTAACATAGCAAACTCAACTATTAAATGATCAGATTTATCAACATCAAAAATCAGATTGCTTATAAAATGTGTGACAATGTAGCAAATGAGTTTGATCAAGCCAATTTTCTTAAATTTATAAAAAGAAGCAGAAAAATAAAAGTTATTCAGAAAGAGCTACTAAAGAAAAACAAGCACAAAACATAAATAAAAAAATGTGAACGGAAAAGAATTTGTAAACAAATAAAAATTTATAAAACTTATATTGTTTTGTATACAAACTTAAACATCATATGCTTTTATATTTTAATATAAATAAACCACATCTACTTCAAAGGATAAAATATAAAAATGATGCTTGTGCGCATAATATATAATATTAAAGCCATGCCACAATATATGATGTGTGAACAGGTGACATTTAATTTGGGATTTCAAAGTATCTACAATCTATATATACAAACAAAGACCAACAGCAACAATGTTTCATCCGAATAATATATATTTTGTAGATAACGATAACGATAAACTGTTAGATAAAATAATATAACCAATGTGATATTGGACGAATTGAGAAAATTCAGCTTTCACTGAACATGAGTCGAAAAAATCAACATCAACAGTTCAACAGTTCAACAAATACCTAAATCTACTACTAATGAGAAATCAGAAAACCTTTGAAAACGGTCAGTCCATAATAAGAAATGTGTTAGTTATGAGCAAAGATTACATATACTATAGATGGGAAATTAGGTTAACTCTATGTTGTAAACATAAAATATAGAACGCCCAACCATTTTTCTTATATTTTTCTTCTTTTTTGTATGAAATTTTTTCAAGGCGTTCTCCATTGGTACATGAGATTGTCAAATTCATATTCATTTTTACACATGCAATTTGTATGAAAAGGTAACCTAAATTCCTATCTATAGTATATGTAATCTTTGGTTATGAGCGTCACACAGGAATTCGATAGAAAAATATATAGTTCAAGCAAAACTTGTATTTATATTTACTACAAATACCATGAATATTTAATAAATTGTAATAAATTCAATTAATTAATATTATTATAATTTAACTTAAACATAATATCGGTTAAAGAAAAGAGTTAATTTCGATGAAATCAAAATGTCTCTAACAGAAATCGAGTTTAAAAGAATTAGAAGAAAAAACAAAAAAAAAGTACCTGCACAAGGTCCAATAACAACCACTAAAAATAAAAAAAAAATCATTTAAGTTCATGAAAAGTTTTTTTTTTTTTATTTTACTTATTTATTTTCACTTTCTGTCAATAAAAATAGAAAAATCGTGATAGAAAAACCCATTTCACTTATTAAGAAAAAACACATTTCTTTGATTTCTTACAAAAACTTTCTATATAGAAAAAATTATGCAATATGATGATGAAACGATTTATAAATGAGTGTGCAGAGAAAATTCGCTTAATATTTTTGAGTATAATAATTATTACGATTTATTATTATTTGTTTTCCAAAGAAAGTTACCCGTGTGTCTGTGTCTGTGTCTGTGCCTGTAATTTGAAGGGTAAAAGCTGACAAAAAAAAAAAAATGTTCAATATTATTCCTTTGTCTTTGGTTTATTTATAATTTAAATATTCAATATTGTTTTAATGCTAAAATTTTATTACTGTTGTTTCTACTGTTGTGCAGAATATTAAATTTATAAATATTTCTTTCGAATATTAAATTTGAAGTTTATGTTGTGAATTTTAACTTAATTCCAGTATATAAAGGAGATAAATGACCTAAATTCATTAGCCTTATTGGCACTAATCACTGAAAAAGTAATGGAAAAATAAATCATAAGCATAATCAATAATTTAAATAAGCAAACAAAACCACAATTTTATTATTTTCCTATTAATTCCATTTTCTACACAGAATATTCGTATACTTTCCATGATAATAGAAAATAAAAAAGAAAAAGGCTTTTCAATCAATTTTCTCCCTTCATCATCTGAATTCTGTTTGTAGCCTATCTGAAAGATGTGCTTTACTTTGTTTTGAAATTCCAATGGGAATTAAATAATTATTATCAGAGCAGAACCCATATCTGAGTTCGATGTCTAGAATCTAGATTTCTACTTAATCTATATTGTACTATATAGTGTACGTATATAAATACATAACACTGGATGTACACAAAATTCATGATTCGATTTTTTTTTAAATACATTAAGAAATGATTCTGTTCAAAGGGGATAAAGTTCATGTAGACTTAGGACTTGTAGAAAATAGAGACTATATAGACGATTTACAAATAACTGTGTTCAATTCAGTTACTCGTATTAATTAAAATACTTTATATTTAAATTTTAAATACCAATTAAAACAATTAAATTTTAATTATTTAATTTACATTATTTGATTACTTATTAAATGTTATATATTTTGTTTTAGAATCAATACCATTTTTTAGTACTTCAAGTGCAACAAATATTTTCACTCCATGTCAAAAAATTATTACTCCAAACAGTTTAAAGCAATTTTTTTTTTTTTAGACGCAATAAATAAATAAAGAAATATTTAAATACATTTTAACGAATTAACAATAATTCTTACACCTTCTTCGACCAAAATGCCATTAATTTAAAAAAAAACGTAAAAAAGAAAAAATAATTTTTAGTTTCTAAGCATCAACAACATTCACCATCCAATTAGTAAAAGCAAACAAAAAATTTCCTAAATTGTTTTCAGACAATTAATCCTTATGGCTTTATCTTGATATGAAATAGCAAATACAAGGTATTTCGATATGGATACAAAGGACACAACCTATAAGTATTTATATAGAACATATTTTTCAGTCTATATTTTCTATATTAAATATAATGTATAATAAGTGTATGGCTTTCTATATACATGTTGAATTTATACATAACATGTGAACGGGTGAACCCCTTTTTTTCCAGGATCCAAATCTGTCTATTTCTTTTTTCTATCTATAATAAAATAAAATTTTCCTTTTAACACCAACACCGATTTTTTGGACTAATTGGGAAATTTTTGTCATCGATTACTGATTTATAAGCAATATGAACGAGCAAAATATCTCATTTCTTTTTCTTATCTTCAATCATGATATTCTATGTAGTGACGTAGGTGTAGGACTGTTGGTCTACAATTACAATAAAAAAAATATTCGTTTACTTGTAATGTGACTGTAACGACACTATCTCTTCATTTATTGCCAAATATGAAAATAATTCGAATCGTTTTTTTTACGGCTTTACGCGTAGCCGCTTTTTTAAAATACTTTGCTTATACCTCCTCGCAAGCATAATGCTATAGCGTAACTAAATATATTTGGCGAAACTTGTTGGATTTTATACCAAACTAAGAATGTGTGGCTCTTGATTATGGAGTATGTGCATAACAAGGATGACTGCATGAGAGAAAAATTTACGACAGACTATCAAATTATGTGAAATAACAATAATATTTGTAGAAAAAGATAAATAGATGTTTTTCACAATATACAATTTATACGTAACAGAGGAATATTTATTTTAAATTACGGAAATTTCTAAAATTTTTGCTTTTCATAAATTTCATTTGCAATTAAAATTTATTTCGTTATTTCTATAAACTATGAACACAAATCAATTTTCTTAAATTCTAGTTTATGGTAATAAAAAAAAAAATATTGAAACTATCCACCAATGATCAGTAAATATTTTGAAAATATTCTCATATTCTCATGCGTTACTGAATAATATTTTTAAATTAAAAAATAAATTAAACTTTAATGTAGCTAATTAAAATAGATTTTCCAGCACTAATTTTTATACAAACAACAACATTATTTCTATGAAATGTTGTAGCGATAAGATATTATATGATATTAAGCTTTATATAGTTTTATTTATTGTGCACTTAATTAAAGCTTAATTGGTTTGTCTGTGTTCCTATTAAGATCATTTTATAGGTTCAAATATATCCATATATATATTTTATATACGTTTAGTTACAATAGCACGCGATTATTCTATGTATTATACTGCCTACATTCTCATTCCAAGAAAATAGTGTATGTAATCAAGTACAGTATATCTGGAACATCAGCGATGAACAACTTAACATTTCGTGATTTCATCTTAAATAAAAGACTCAGATGGTAGAACAATTACCGCAGAGGTAAGTTTTTGTATACTTTTTACTTCTATAGAAAAATTTATAGACAACAAAATCGATCAATGGCGTTTTGTTTTATTTTTTTTTTAGAAATTGTTAATTGATTTTGCAGTACATACAATGGCTACACAAATACTTACTTTCATGTAAGTTTTTCATTTACCTGGGATGATAAAATAAACAGATTTAATATAATGTTTCTATTTGTCTTCTGTTTTTCTTAACTATACTTACTATACATAAATGTACTCAAAATATATATATATTGTCATAGTTCTATTTCGATATAAATATGAGAAGGCAAAGCCTTTATTGAAATCTCTAAATAAATCAAATAAAATCCAATTGTCTAATATTCGCAATCTAATAAAGATTTTTGGATCATTTGAATGTTTTTTCTGTGTCCATATTAACAACAACAATATTATATTATTTATATATAAAGTCCTACACATTCTTCCACAATAGACACCAAACCTTATTAAAATACCTACCAATATTGATAATAAAATAGTTTTTAGGATTTCCTACATCAACTCAAAATAGCTCTCAAATAGAAAAAAATCCGTCTAATAACAGAATAAATAATTCAACAAAATAGAAAATTTTCAACTATATCGTAAGCGATAGGCAGTGGATCTTACAGTTGGCCAATATATTGTCTCCGCACCTACAATAACTAACTAAATACATCGTTTCGAATCTAACATAGTTATATATTATACAACATATACTTTACTTAGTCGCATGCAATTTTTTTTTCAGCTTCGTTAAAAAAGAAGAAAAAAAAGGTCAAAGCGAAAAAATATAATATAATACATAGATATTATTTCGAATCCCTAACATATGTAGTGTACTTACTTAATATGTAACTCACATACAACAAATAATACAGATCATACAATCTTTTGTTTACGTATGTTATAATATGTCTTGCATAACAACATCATATGTTTTTCCGTTCATTGACAAGAAATGGGAAAAAGAAAAAATATAGAATTTTTACTCATGCTTTCTTTCAATCGTAGTTTCTTTTGCAGAAAGAGCTTTGTATTTAATCATAGTATAATGTACGGATGGAATGAATGTATTGTTTGGACATAGTTCGACTTTGATGTTAAGTGACATGAAAATAGAATTTTTCTATGCCTCACTTTTGTTTCCGGCATATAGATTCAAATATATTGTCATCATCATCATTTACTTGGTAGATTTTCTTAATGATATGGGAACCATATAGCGTAGGCATGATTAATATAATCTTACTGTGTATAGATAAAAAGTTATATTAATAGTGCCGGGAATAAATACATATACCTCTCAATATTTACTTAAGAATTGTAGTTTTCGGTAATGTATTTTTATACGAACAATAGCTTGTTCAGTTACATTTTTTCAATAATATTATCGACAGTAAATAATTATTTCTTTCAGATTTACCATTACTGTAAATTTGTTCAACTAAGAGAATTGCCAGCTATATTTTTAATTTTAATGTTCGCATGACTTTATGAAGCTGCTGCTGTTAATGAAAATATCGCATTAAAATTTTAATTGAAATATAATTATGGTGTGGTGGATATAGATGTTATAATTCAATATAGTTAAAGTTTATAATGTAATAATTTTAATGAGTAAATTTCAAATAGACCAGTGAATTTAATTTTTGAACTATAGTGAAATGCTTGCGAAGAACCTAATTTTCGATTCTGCATAAAAGAGATAAATAGGTATAATTTAATATAATACATATTCAATAATTTATTTAAATTTATACTTACCAAAAATGCAAGCATTCTCTTTACATTTAAATACTATGAAGTTTCTGGGTTGTATACACCATTTTAAATATAAAATTTTAAAATTATGAAATTTATTGAGTTAATTGTAGAAAGAAAAGGGAATTCTTTCACATAGAAAATGATATATGTATTAAATTAAATAGTCTGGTCTATTTTATAGCGAACGATAACCCTTTTGCTTATATACATTAAAATTATACATTGGCATTTATGCTTAAAAAGGGTTTACGTAAATTAAACGCAATTTTTTATCTACTTCATAATAACGTAAAACAGACTTTCTTATTTTTAATTGTGTGGTAATGTGTTCTATAAATTATAATTATAAGATAAAACCAAATGAATTTAAAATTAATAAATTTAATTAGCTTTAGTATAAGTATAAAAAATAAGCTTTTATAATAGAAATAACTTAGAGGATATTTTTTTTTTACATAATTTGATTTTAACTTTTAAAGGTTGGATTTTATCCATATAGCTCAAAATCTAAAATTGAGGCCTATAAATAATACATCGTTATAATAAACCCAAATTGACTACATAGTTATAATTGCAATGAAAATTATTCATTACACTAGTTATAAAATTACATTTCATGTAATCTGAAAAAAAAAAAAAAATAGATGTTTTTTTTGATTTTTTATGATTTATTTGATATTTTTCATATATACATATTTGATTTTTGTGAATTATTCTTTTATGTACACATTTTATCACGAGAATTTAACTTGAGAATTTATTTTAAGAACTGGAATTACTTCTTAACGGTCGAGTCGATCGAACCAATATAAAATGTTTGGGTTAAAGTTGCGACTGAAAGAGATATACAGATAACTCTTATGTACTTTTTCTGTACGATCAACTGTTAAGAAGAGATTTCCAATACTAAAGACATTTTTATTGCGTCCTCAAGGTAAATCTTCAAAATAACATCTCACGATAAATTATTTATCTTCCGTTGGTCGTACAGAAAAACTATATAAGGGGGATCTCTACCTACATCTTTTTTAGACGTTATTTTCATATTGACGAGACTTATTACTAAAACTAGTCAGCAAAGAAATATAAATATAAGCCAGCTATATGTTTCCATCCATATTCACATCATTGTGGTGACATGATATAACGTTTTGAACAAAAATTTATTCAGTAGTTATTATTTGTCTTATTAGTTCATAATTTGAGTTAGAGCAGTTATCGTAAAAGTTCGATGCCAATAGTTGAAGGTAACAACTTTGTATTATGACAAATATGAGTTATAAGTGTATAGAAAAATGTGAAAGAAAATCAATAAAAATCAAATGTTTGATTATATCAACAAAATCCAATTATCAATAAATTTAAAAAATCACAAATGATTACAAGAAGTCCAAGGTATATTTTGGTTCGTTCAAAATTTTCTACAGTATAAAAATACTTTGGAATTCCCGATATGCACGGGAGGGAGTGTGGGGGATGGGGATTTACCTCACCTGCAAGATTTAAAAAGAAATTATCCTCTGTCACAGCGCGATTTTTTTCGGTTTGGATGGGAAATATTGATTATTTCAAGTATTTCTAAAATTCTATTTTATACCATTATATGGTATAAAAGTATATTTTTCACAGACGCAATTATCACACTACATTTGAAGCAACACCATAAATTAAATCGTAGTGGCCAGTGAGCCACGTTGTTTGTGTTCAATCAAATGATGATGAGCGCGGCATAACTGTCAGAAAATTATTTAGATATAAAATCAATTTGGCAAAAATGTCAAAAATCATCTTCTAGATCTTTAGGGAATATTTCATTCTATTAACTATCAAATTAACACAATGTAATATAAAAATAAATAAAATTCAACATTTTCTTTATGGTAATTTTATAATTCTTTTATTTTAAAATACCAAAATTTCACAAATTTCATTTAAAGAAACGAAAACATTAAACGGAAATTGTTTATATTAGCTAAATAGAAAGTTCTCCAAATCAGATATTTTGTTTCTAACTAAAAATATGATGGAATGGTATGAAACAATCAATATTATATATATACATCAATGAAAAATATTATTTTTTTTTATTAAATTATATAAAAAAAGGTTCGCCTAAAAATTAATTTTTTAATCATAAATTAATTAAAATAAAATGCAATAAATTTTATTTTATTATGTATTACACAAATTCAACTTTATTTGATTTAATTGATAAAAATTAAATTGAAAAGTTGGTGTTTAAAATTAAATGATTTTTATTATGATATTTTGTGGCCCTGTAGCTGTAAGTAATATAATGTATAAAAGTATTATATTATAATATGATAACTGTCGAATAAGTAAAGTTTTAATAAACTAAAAGAAAGAAAACTACAGACTTATTATTTTGAAAAGTAAATGAGTAAAAATATAATTATTTTTCTGCCTAAAGGCTTACACTACGGACAGCAAACCGCTATTATAGTATATTTTAAAGCATGAACTTGGCAGATATTCCAAACAAAATGAAAAAAAAAATATTTTGAAAAATTGCAATAAATAAATTAATAAAGAAAATTTACATTCATTTTATACTAAAATATTTGAAAAGAAATGATATTAAATTCCATTCTTATAATTCACTGTGAGACGCAGATTTATCAGTTTCATCTTTTGCTAAAATACTTTCCTCGGGAACTCCTTCGAGTGATGGGATTTCTTCGCTATCACCTGTGCTGCCACTTGATACATCTTCATCAATTTCTTCCTTAACTTCATATCCCTTAATAGTTTCTTCGATATTAACTGTATCATTTGTTGATGTTGTTGTTCCATTTAGAGTCTTTTTATCTTTCTTGAGTACTGGTTTTTCTTTCGGTTTCCAAATCTTTAGTTTATTAACCAAATACTTGACTTCGCGATCTAAGAGAGCCATTTTATCGGTTAATGATTTAACTGTTAATCGAATGGTGTCGTATTTGTTTAATTTATTTTGAGCTTCAACCTCACTATTACGCCATTCTTCGGTTTCTGTAATTACTTTCTCCAAAGTTTCAATTTCGATTGGTGTGAAAACGTCTTTTTCTGGATTTGCTTCTTTAGTTAAATTTTTAGCGCTTGTTAAAAATCCTTTTGCGCCTTCAATAAGTTTCTCTAAAGCCTTCAAAGCTTCCGGTCGCTCATTATGTTCCCAGTGACGACCATATATTTCTTGGGTATGTACTTGTAATTCTTTCAATTTTTTCTCATACGTATCAGCATCAGCTGATTCACCGTCTTCATATAACCATTCAGATACAGCAGCACATGCTTTACGCACAATTTCAATTTCGTCGCTTGTTGCACACTTAGAATATTCATCTTCATCTAATTTTTGTTGTGCATCAATAACATAACTTTCAAGTGCATTCAAAGCGGTTTCACGACGAACAATTTGGCGTTCCAGTTCATTTAAGTCATTGACTTTTTTGCGTGACTCTTGAAGACGATCACCTTCTAATGGAATGGTGTGAAGTAGGTAAACCTCATTTGGTATTGGATGTTTTACAGTAACAATTTTTGGCTTGTCTTCTGTTTTATTAGTAGCAACACCTTCCACAGGCTCAGTAACGTTGGAGGAGGTACCATTGATAGGTTTCTCTTCCTCTTTTGGTTTTTCATCATGTCCAGCTTCTTTTTCTAATTCTTCCTCTTTAACTACATTATCTTTTTTATCATCGTCACTGTCGCCACTAGAAAATAATTTACTGATTGTGCTGCCCAATTTAGATAATGGGCTCTCTTCATCGGATTCCTTAACTATTTTCTCTAAAACTAACTCAACACCAGATACAGTAAACAAGCCAGAATCATCCATTATAAAATGAGCTTTAATTCCTTTCGATTCCACATGATCGCCTTTGTTTGCTTCATGAACTTTAGCCACATCTAGTAATGCTACTTTTGTTAAATTCAATTTTCCAATTCTTCCAATTTCGTGTTCAGGCAAATGATCTAATTCTGCATAGTTTACATTAAAAGTGAAATCTTCGGTATTCTTATTGAATGTGATAACCTTCTTTTGTGGATATGAATTCATAACTGTGAAAAGATTCCTTTTCACTAATTTATTGTTTCCGCTATTACCTTCACGCTCAAATGTTACTTGAATGGGGAATACAACCGCATCGCGTGTAATAAATTTCTTAACTTTAAAACCAGTTGCTAAATCTGCTGCCTTATAAACAGCTCCCATCGTTGCAGCCTCGTCCATATTGATATTCTTACCCAACTCTTCTTTAACATGTGCTCTGAGTACTTCTTGAATTTTCGGAACACGTGTTCCACCACCAAACAAAGTTACTTGATTAATTACTTCTAATGTTAAACCCGACGCTGTCAATGCACGTTCTAAAGGTCCTGTAGCTCTATCAAATAAATCTTTACACAACTCTTCGAATTTCTGACGTGTCACTTGAAATTTGAAATCTTTATCATCCAAAAGTCCTTCAATTTGAGCAAAATGATCCTGATTTGCACTTAAAACATTTTTAACACGACCAGCTTCTTTAAACAATTTTGCTAAAGCACGAGGACTCGTAAGTACATCAGTTGGTGTTTTCTTCATTTTATTAAATTCTGCTGCCAAATAATCACGTAAACGTAATTGCATTTCAAGGCCACCCAGTGTGCGGTCATAACCAACACCCAGTACTTGGATAACAGGATTTACTTCTCTTGTTGCTTTATCCTTAACTAGTTGGTAGCTGACAACAGCTGCAGATGTTTTGTAAGCGCCCATATCATAGAAAACAAAATATTGCGCAGTTTCATTGAATTCCTTACGTTGGAATATACCATAATTTAGTGCTACTGCTGTATAGTCATTCACCAATTGTAACACTTTAATGTTGGCTAAATGAGCAGATGTTAAAAGTGCAGTACGTTCAGCTTGACCGAAGAATCCTGGTACTACTAAAACACATTCCGTTATTTGTTGTCCTAACAAGAAAATAAATATAAAATAAAAACATACGATTAGCTGCAAATTATCAAAAAAGAATTATTTTGTGAAATTAGAACGACATTCACCTGTTGAAGCTTCGGCGAAATCGCGTGCTTTCTGAATCAGCTGTGCTACTAGCTCTTCTACAGAATATTTTTCATTTCCAGTCTTAAAAACAACTGTATTACGTTCAGCATCACCCTCAATTTCATAATATGGAAAACGCGTTCTAGTATAAACAAACAAAGAATAATAACATTAATTTTAATTTCTTAAATAATGTTACAGTCAATTAATTGACTTATCATTCAATCATAAATTTAAAAAAAATTACCTGTACAGTTCTACAATAGGATTATCAATAGTTTTGCCTAGTAAATCTAATAAATAAATATAGCTATTTGCTGGGAAACGTAAACCAATCGTTTGAGCATCTTCCCCAAAAATACGTGCGCCATCTCTATAGGCAATAATTGCCGGTGTTTTTCGTTTTGACTCTTTATTTAGGGCTATTTCCATTGGTACACCAGGTGACACAACCCCGACCTATAAAAATATTAATTATCAAATGCACCAAAATAATATTTTAATGAAAACTAACCTTCATCCATTCACTTCCCAAATCAATAGACATCACAGCCGCTCCATATGCATTATTAATTAGACTTAGAAAAAATAATACAGTCGCTGATGCGACGTGTATTCGTTTCATTTTTGACTGAAATCGATATAGAAATTAAATAAATAATTTAATAGATTTTAGAATTTCTTCGAATTATGCATAAAAAATTAATGAAATGATTAGCACAATGTGTAATCAAAATTTTATGGATTTTATAAATTATATGTTTTGAGGTTATGCATTTATTATAAATATTTTTTATAATTGAGCTAATGGATATTACTTACAAATTTTAATTGCACACTATATATTAAATATAAAATAAATTGTATTTAAATACAAGTGTAAAGTAGCAATAAATAGTTTTCAGTATGAAATGAAGACCGCAAGTAATGGTTTTACAACTATTGACGTGTACTTTAAGTGGAAAAAAAACAACAAGCTGTGACAGAATAAACTTTTGTCAAACTTTATTTGCATGATAGTATGTGTGTGTGTCTAATTCTTATTGGTACACGTATTACAGTATGCTGTACTATCGATAAAATGGTGAATTTTTAAATATGGTTAGTGTCTATGATAAATCGTTATATTAGCAGTTTAATTAATTTACTTTCATTTTTACATCATTTTAATTCATTTTTTTTTTATTTCCTTATGTTTTTAACAATTTGTATATTTACACAGTATTATATTAAATGCCAATCTAATAAATAATTGAGTTCTTGTGCGTTGTACCTATAGCCGGATATTATACAATCTATGAATTCATTCAACAACTATAAGTACGTAAGATATATTTTCTACCGCAAGTTGCAATAATGATAAAGAGTAACATTCACCTTTTCTAATAAGCTTTTATGAATAACAAATTCATTATCATTTTTCATTTGTTATTGTTATATATATATATATAATATATATGCAATAAAGAAAATAAAATAAAATATAACAATACTTGAGGAAAATAAATATTGACATACACGGGATTCCATGATATATTTTCGACCGTATAAAGTGGTAACAGTGTTGGTTACATATCCGTTTTAGATCAGATCACCTATAAAAACTTAATCAAGATCAATTTACACTCATTTTTAGATAGATCCACGTAATAATATGGATACAGCATATTGTACAAAATCAACGGCACAGTTTTTTTTTGACCATATGACATATAAATCCGATTAGCTTTGCCAAATTAACATTAAAAATAAATGAAATATAGCATAGTTTACACCGAAATAGTTATTGATTTATGATTTTAGATAAATTATTTATTAACTAAAATGCGGTAAAAAATATGAAAAAAAAAGGAAATTATTATTTGTCATTAATTAATGCTCTACTGTTTTATCTATAATTTAATGTGATCAAATATCGGACAGAGTAAACTAAGCTTAATATTTTATTTTTTATTTTTTATTTTTATGTTGGCAAAGTTAATCGAATTTATCAATCCATATATAGGTTAAAAAGTTGTGCCATTTTTCAATAATTTTTTTATAGCTATATGCTGTTACAGACATGTTTATTGATGAAAATAACAATCTAGAAATCGTTCAAAAGAGGCATAGGCTCTCTATTAAAATAACGTATGGAAACACCCTAAAAATACATATAATTATGCGAATAATGAAAGATCTTGAAAGCTATCAGACGAGTCTCAACTGTATACCTATACATAATACATATACAATATACATACATATGTACTACTAGGGCATCCACCAAAACTTGTTTTCGAATTTTCTAGGTTACTGGGCAAATTCTTGTGTATTTAGATGTAAAACGCTTAAGTATTTTTTTTGAAGCCATTTGATACAAGTTTGATGGTCGCCCAAGAGCTTTGATGTTTTGTATGAAATCGGAGGAGATAATGTATGAAAAAGTGTATGCTTATACCAAATCTTCGAAAACTCTAAGAACCACTGATTTAATTTAAATCATTTTTTACAGATGTTTATTTTAGGTATCCATCTACAAAAAAATACCTCAATAAGCCGAAAAAAAATTTGCTATTGGGCTATTCAGGGTATCTAAAATTAAGCATTTTGGGCATGTAACGGTATTTTTTTGCTCTCACAATCAGGGTTTGGAAAAATTAAACTTTATTTTAAAAATATCAAATTATTATTACAGACGATGTAAAAAATTAAGAGAATGAAATGCATGAGAGCGAGTGGGATAAAACATATAAACACCTAAAGTGCGAACAGCTTATCATTTTCTTAATTTATTACAACGTCTGTAATGATTTGAATTTAGTTGTATTTAATTGAATTTTTATTTCACATAATTTATTGCTGAATCACTTATAAATTTATAACCAAACAATTTTCCAAGGAGCATACATAATTCCGGAGATGTATTTAATTACGAATTTCTTACTATGTTAATATGCACTAATACACTCTTCAAAGAAAATAATAGTAATAAGTTCCTGATAAAGAATAGTTTTGGAAAAGTCTATCGACCGGGATTTATCTCTCAAGCCTACATGATATGCATATATGCATGCATAATGTTTGTGTATAAGTTTCAAAATTATAGTGTTACAAATTAAAAAAAAAATCATATCTTAAACTCTTCTAGAGTAAAAAAGAATTCAAAATCAAAAGTGTTAGAAGTCATAATAGTATCTTGTTCAATTTTTTTGCTGATTATGAGCGTCTCTGATATTAAGTAAAAATTACTGTAGTTAGTGAAACTCAGAAGTCAGAACTTCTTTTTCTAGCGAGGTCAATTTTCGGTAGAAAAAAAATACTTACATTATTATTATGTCAATCTTACTTTTATTTCAGATTTACCATAAATAAGCCATTCTCTCCTATAAGAAGAAATAATAATCAGATAATTAAAAACACATTTGATCAATTAAATTTTACAGGTACATTTATTGTGAAGAAAAAATTCTACTACACAATAATTCGTATCCCATGGATTTTCATTTTTTTTTTTTGTTTAAATACAATTGAATATAGCAATATATATTTATTTATTTACTTTTTTAAGTTTTAATTTTAATAGGTATAATACAATTAACTAATAAAAAAAAATTGTTTTAAAAAATATTAAAATTTACAATTGATAATTAAAAATCTAATAATAATATAATTTAAAAAAAAAAAATCAAATTAAATATTTTGATGCGGTAACCGTTTTAAATTTAAATTCAACTGATGCATAAAATTATAATATTTATAAACATATTTTTATTTTTATTTATTTTATTTTTTTTATAAAAGCTAAAAATTAAGTTTTGGTAATTTTTTTTCATTTTCAAATAATTTTCAAATAATTTTCAAATAATTTTCAAATAATTTTCAAATAATTTTCATTAGGTTTTTTTTTCAAATTTTGTTGCTTTTTCGTATTTTTTTCTTTTACAATAATTTTCATAATAAAAAATAGAAATAATATGAAACTAATTAAAACAAATATTTAAGCTAAACAAATAATTATTTTGTTGGAGTTTTTACAATATAACGTACAAAGGCCTTAAAAATATTCTTCTTCATTTTGTGAATATAAAAGTGTTATAATTAATTATATTATTTAAAAACACAATTAAAAAAAAAAACTAAGAACAAAAATGTTATTTCTTGTTCTTACTCCCGCCAAAAAAATAAAATAAAAAATAAATTATTAAATGAAAATGATTAACGAATTCTTTATTTAATAATTTTTTTTTTTTTAATTTTCATTACTTTTTTGTTGTCGTTCTTTGTAAATTATATGTTTTTATTTATTTATTTTTTTCATTATTTTTGTTATAATTTCCATCTAAGTAATACAAGCACTTTAGGTATTTATGCGGGTTGTTCTTATGAAATTTATTTTATTTGAGTTTAACTTTGTTGTTGTTGTTGTTGTGTCTTGGTCCTAAATATATACAAATTTTTAAAATTTTCATTTTTAAATGGTTTTTATTTTATAGTTATTAATTTTTTATTTACATCTTTTTAATTGGTTTTTTTGTTTTTTTTTTGTTTTTTGTATTTTTTTTATTTTTTTAATATTTTTAAGAAAAATCACATAAAACATGCATTTCTCTACTTTTACTTTAATTAATTATTTATTTTTTATTTTATTTTTTAACTATTTTTAATTGTTCATATAATTTTTTGTTGATTTTTTTTTCTCTTTTCTGTTTTAATTTAATTTCAATAATTTTAATATTATTTTATGTATATATATATATATTTTTATTTTATTTTATTTTTGAAGTACATTAAATTAAATACTTGGTCAGTCAAATT
This sequence comes from Catotricha subobsoleta, assembly GCA_011634745.2. Taxonomy (NCBI): domain Eukaryota; kingdom Metazoa; phylum Arthropoda; class Insecta; order Diptera; family Cecidomyiidae; genus Catotricha; species Catotricha subobsoleta. Next base: position 34,379 of record JAABKK020061273.1, read on the forward strand.
TTCATTTATTTCTTATTATTTGATTTATAATTATAATTGCGTTTTTTTCTCCATTGCGAAATTACAAAAAATAATAATAATAATAATCAACCTCTAATTAATTATTTTTTTGATATTGATTGTAAGCGCAATTTAGTTTTAATAGCAAGTTTTGATTATATTTTAAACTTAATTCATTTATTTATTTTCATTTTATTATTTTGCATGCCATATTTTCAAGTGAAAATAGTTTCTAATATAAGGTAAGTACTAGCTTTGTGATTTTCATGAGTTTGCAATGGAAAGTATTTTGTGTTTTGTGTTAAAGTAATATTGTTCTGTTGCATATGTAATATTTAACTCACTCGTTTCGGATGGAGAAATTTTGGATCGGCTAAATTAATTGAAAATGCGGCTAAATTATATCCAATTTGATATTAAAAGCGGCAGATCCTTTACAAGATCATTTATTTACTTAAGTAATAAATCGCAATATCATCTAATATGTTAAGTGGTTGATATTCACTAAATGAAAATTTGACATTTTGCTCGATCACTTAATAAATATTTTACTTTCTTTTTTTCCTCTTTATTATTATAATTATTTATTTCAAATATTTAGTAATAATATTACTAATAATAATAATAATGGTTTCTAAAAAGCATTTTTGTTGTTGTTTTTGTTGTTGTATATAATTGCGTGGAATAATGATTTTTATAATATATTTTTTTTATAATTATAATTTAATATAATATGTTTTCTTAATAATAATAATTAATTTATTAATTAATTAAACACTCACATTATTTACCTAGAAATTGTATTTATAATATGGTTGTAAAATAGTGAATTTATGAAATTATTTTATAAATCAGTTAAAATGTATTTTGAATCAGATCATTTTACTAATAAAATATTGATGAAATGTTACAATCTAGTAAATTTTGAAAAGTATGAGCGATATTGTTGCTGCATATGCTTACTTCACATAAGATAAAATGAATCTGATCAATGGATCACTTTATACTGATTACCCGTTCATAATTCATTCATTAATAAATTATAAATACATAGTATTTTAGGTAATAAATAGAATGACAAGAAATTCATATATAATATTATTGTGACGAGTTTGCTGCTGCCTTTTATAATTTTATTTATTTATCTATCATTTTTTTTTATTATCTAGAAATGTATAAATTGGTATGTGCGAAGCATCATTTTCATCACATTAATAAACAAATATTTTCTTGTTTAAAAAAAAAAAAATTAATTGATTCAAATTGAATTTAATAATGTTGGTATTTTTTCTTTCTTCATTTTGAATTGGGTGTTTTTTGTGTGTATTTGTGTTTGTGTGTATATGTGTTTAGTAATAATTATAATTTAATAGTAATTATTCATTATTTAATAATAATTTAGGAAGGAAAATACATTTATTTATTTTTTAATTTAATTTATAATTTAATTTAGTTTTTATATAATAAACATTGAAGATAATTGTTTTTCCATTATTTTTAATTTTTTTATGTTATTTTTTTTTTTATTATATTTATCAAACTACTAATTTATTTAATTAGCTTATTTCTTATTTTTTTAATTTTTTTTTTTGCTTCTTATATTTTGTGTGAATGTCTCTCTAAATAACATTTATCGTAATAATTTCTTATATTTTAATATCACAGTTTTATTTAATGTCCTTTTATTATTTATAAATAAAAAATTATAATAATATTAATAATAATAAAAAATTTAGTTAATATATGAAGATGAAATGAAAGAACGTAAAAACAAATAAAAGAAAATAAAACAAAACAAAACGTAATTTTTTTTTTGTGTTGTAAAGGAATTTTTGTTAACGAGCGGTCTTTTATTTGCAATATTTTTCATTTATGAATTTAAAATTTAAATTCCATTGTAGTTTAAATTTAGCAGGAAACATGAATAATGAAAACAAAAAGATATAAATACGATAATTGTGTTCATTTTGGGAGATGCAATTGTTTTGAGAGCAATGTGATACTGATGTTTGTTGAGTTTTTCTCATAAGTTAGCAAACAATAACTAAATAATATTGGTATATATAGAAAAATGTTGGCATTGATTTTTCCTACCATCCTTTTACTATTTACTTATAGATAAAAAGTGATGCCATGGAAATGGGATACTTGACATATATATTGATGTTAATTTTTGAAATATGTAGATTTACTTTATTTTTTATAAATTAAAACGAGGTCATTAGTAAATCCATGTGACAATGATTCGTTATCACTCCGAATCCATATAATAACTAAAGAATGTATCATAAAATTTGTTTTGTCACATAATGAATTTACATTGAGAGAAGAAATTGATGAGTGGGCAGTGTTTCATATATTTATTTAACATTCTAACGATATACTAATTAAAAATTAGGTCTAATGAAGCCGATTAGTTTATTCACTTTTTTTTAACTTAATTTTTTTTTTTTTTTTGTTTAAGTCATTTATTTCATTCATTGTGTTTCTAGTTAGTTAGAATGATATCTTTTGGCATATATTTTTGAATTAATTGTAATGTTTTGTCATGTTACGTCCGCGCGATATAAATAATATGTTATCAATAAAATGAATTTAAATAATTAACATTTCAAATATCTTTAACCTCATTTTAAAAATAATTTTCAGAACTTGTTGCTGTTACTTATTGGTGGTGTCAAAAAAGACGACGATAATTTATTTAATTTTTTTATTTTTGTTTTGAAATAAAGTGTATTTTTATTGCAATTTTATTGTGTTCTTGTATTTTTCTTTATAAACGCAAATTGTTATAAATTTTGCGTGCTTGTATGTAAATTTTGTATGTTGAACTGAAATGCAAAGAGAAACAAAAAAAAAAGAAAAAAAGAAAAATAACAAAAAACTGGAATTTTGCGCAAACTATATACTCAAATTATTTGTTGGTAGATATTTACAATATTTTAGAAATGAAGAATACAACAGAAAACAAAGCAACAAATTAGAGAAAAATTGCACAAAAGAAAAATAACCGAAAGAAAAAATGTTCTTTTTATTTATTTTTTTAATAAATCAAAGTCAAAGAAGTAAAACACCAACAAGTTACTTATTTTGTATGAAAAAGAAACGACGACATTTTGCAATATTTTTCAGTTTTATTGTCGTCGTTGTTGTATGGACTATATCGTTGTCGTCTCGTCATTAACACAAACAAAATAGAAAGTTTATGTTGCGTTGTGCCTTTTTTTATTTTTATTAATAATGCACATTATTTAATAATATAATAATTTAATATAAAAAAGAGACAGCTGATTATCTACACTTAAATTTATATTTTATAATAATATAGTTTTTTTTTTGTCTTGATACTAAATATATTTAGTATTCGCAGTGCCATTGCTGGTATATTCCGTCGTGTTCTCATACATATTTTTAACTTTGTATATTTATGTTCAATGACATTATTATACGTTTGCCATACAACACAAAATGAAAAATTAATTTTTAGTAAAAAAAAAAAACAGAAATAAAAATGAAATAATGCCATAGTTATATATAATATTATTTTGTTTTTGTTTTTTGTTTTCTCTCAATTGTAAATGGTTGTAAAGGTGCCTAATGTTCATTATAGGTTGCCTCACTTTTAACATAAATATTGATTGTAATTTATAAATACGATATTGCAGTCGTACAATTAGAAATTATAAATGAAAATAATAGCTTAATTATAAATGACAAATTTTTCTAAAATTGTCTTGCCATTAATTTAATTTGGATATATCAGTTGCATCAGCGCATGGCTAATATGAAATTTATGAATATGTAAATATTTGCAAAAACGGTCACCGGTGCGTTTAATTCTAAATTGTTCGAAAACTTATATATGATATTGGATATGAGATTTTGAATAGAACAATCATTATGATTTTTGGTCGATTGGAGTTAAATTTTTCCATTTTTCAGTTTATTTTGCTTTAACAATGCCAAACAATAAAATGGAAAACTATTCACATTAGCCACTCGATTGATGCAAGAAATTATTTCTTATAAATTATCAATTAAATAATATTGATTAAATTGCAATTTATCATAATTATAATTATATTACTGTCCATATTGATTTCATGTTTCCAATGATGCAACAACTAAATTATGAAAAACCCCATTTTCACTCATCATCGCCGCTTGGCCACATGAATCGCCTGTACCCAGTCTTAATGCATCCATAATAACTTCAAATTCCTTTTGATTTTGATTATGATCCAAATTCATATCAAAATCCATTAAATCATTACTTAATACAGACGATTTACTACGTTTTTCCGGTGATAATAATAATGGGCAATCATCAATACCCGACAATAATCGTGGACTAGGCAGGTAAAATGTTGACAATGCTTCACGCACTAAACGATCGTTATCTTCTTCCGATCGAGATCGTTTACGTGATATTGCTTTTTCTAATTGTTCGGCGCCTTGTGTTATTTCAGGATCAACTAATGGCATTGATGCATCTAATGCATTTAATTCTCTATCTAATGTTTCTAAATCGGTGTCCATACATGATGATGATCGTCGTTGTTGTTTTGATGGTGTTGGTGATGGTGACGATTGCTGTTGCTGATGTTGTGGCGGTGTTTCTGTTTGATGATGAAGCAGAGATTCATTTGTATTATTGTATGAACTAAAATAGTTGTTTTGGTTTTTTGAATTTGTGGTTTCAGATCTGTAAATAAAAGAGAAGAGAATATTAATAAAAAGTAAAAAGTAAAATATATATATTTATATACTCGTATTACATATATATATATATAAAAAGAACATAAATACATTATACTTATTATATAAACAATACAAATGAATAAAGGCAATGAGATATGCAGGTAGGTAGATAGATAGATAGATGGTTGATTCATACGGTTATAGAGAGTGGTTAAACCTTAAGGTATATTACATTTTGAACGATTGCAGAATATTAATCAAGTATAGATAGTATTATATGAATATAACGATATACATGCGTTAGAATTGAAATATACACAAAAATAAGATTGTTTTAATGTGTCATTCTTTTTATATTTAGTTTATTTTGTGTCTTATTTTATATTTTGGTTTTATTTTTCGTTTCACATATATTTCATGTGAAATAAAAGAAAACAACAACGATACATCAGCGATGAAGCCGACATTGTAATTATTATTTGAAAAAAAAAGAAGAAAAAACGTTGTTTATTTGTTATAATAAAATAGTGAGACCACCTTGATGACAAACCGTTTTTAATTCTGGCTAAAAATCCATATATTAGAGTTAAGAAAAAAAAAACTTCATATAATGTTTTATTGTTCGCGTACGTTTCATTTAGTCAGTTTAATACATATAGTTATTGCGAACGCGGTTAATAAATGTTTTTCTTTCTTTTATGCATACTTACATTAAGTTTTTACGTGCTTTTTATTGTGTACCGTGCTATGGATATTCTACAATATTAGCTGTATTAAAATGAGTTTATGAACAAAATACGTATTCAACCCGACAACAATTAATTAAGTAAGTTTTGGTATTAACAGTGATAAGGTGTTTTATACATTTGTCAATGTTGAACGAAAAGTAAGTGAAAAAGGTTTTCTCCATATTTAATAAATTTCTAGATTGTCTGATTGATTGATTGATTTAAATCGTGGGTGTAAAAATAAAGCAAAAAGAGAATCGTTAAATTGTCAGTTGTCTTTAATTATCTAAATTGAATTGTGTATGTCTGTCTTTAACATTCGAATTAAACAATGAATATATATATATATATATTAAGCAATTAATGTACGCACAAAACATTCATAAATATGCTCGTGCTGTTCCACGTGATATTTTGTTATTGAATTTTTAATATTACTAAATGAAATTAAACATTGACGTAAATATGAGTTTTTTTTCTTCTTTATTCTAGTAAATGGTTTTATTTAATTTCCAATTTTTTTTTTTATAGTTTTTAGATAAAATTGTCATCATAAAATTATTTACTGTGACCATAAAAATATCTATAAATTTAGGTATTAAATACACGTAAGCGGCCATGGTCTTTGCCCCGTTTGATAATTATTTGCCATGAGATAATAGCTATATATTTTTTGCTTCCTGCTAGAAACTTTCAAAATCGTATCTTCTTGCATATAAATTAAAATATTATAAGTTTTTGTTTAATGGCATTAAGCACAATACATATATCGTCTGCAATTTGTCTACTACTAAAGTTCTAGTGTTAAAAGAAAAATTTGAAGAGTTATTTTGATTTTTCGGATTGCAGTGTAACGAATTTTTTTCATTCATTCACAAGATACAGTTTATTGCACTTTCGTAAAGTATAGAATTTTAAACTCAATGATTTATCAACTTTTAAATATAACATTGTGTTCCACATGTCTGCAGCTGGCAACATGAAATAATATAAAAACGGCATTAAATTAAGCTATTAAGTATGAAAACATATAGATGTACATTATGCCATCACCGCTTTGGCATTGCACAAAACAACATTTTATCTCACTTGATGGTTTTCTGTTGTTGTTTGAAAACCAAACGCTAGTTGTTTACCAATAAATTAACTGGTTAAAGAGTACAACACGGAAAAATACTGAGTTAAAATGTAATATAAACGATGTCCATTGGTCAATGGCCGTTATCATCATCGAAAATGCATATTATTTAAAGCATAGTATGAACAATATTATTATATAAATTGCTGACATCACTGAAGTTAAATAGCAGACAACAACAACAACAAAAAATTATGTGAAATTACTATGGTGATATATTGTGGTTTTTACGCAAGTAGAAAATTTTGTACGTTATGAAATGTATGGCGAACCGAAAATTCTCTTTGGTAAAAATAAACTAGGTAAATAAAATAAGGAAATGACAAAGAAAAAAAAAATAATAATACTCAAACATATTTACGTTACGTGTCAACCACTAATATTATTTTATTAATGAGAATTATGAAAAGATATAATATTAATTTTTTGTTTTTTTTTGTTTTGTATCCAAGTGCCAAAAATCCACAATATTTTTAACATAAAATATGATAAAATTATTATAAATTATGATGCATGATACAACTACATCAACATTTAAAGTGAAATTATGATTATGAGTGTTCAACATCATTTTCATGATTACAGCAATATGTGGAGTTTCGGATTTCCCTTTTCTATAACACGACACTAAATCATAAAGTGAAAATATGCTATTTTAATTATATGAGTTAATTTCGCTATTAGTTAAATATTATAAGCAGACGGTTTTGTGTTTTCTTTTATAATCAAATACACGTATGACATCGCAATTGGAGATAATAATTAAACCTAATAATAACATTATTGATAACAACAACTACTTCAATAATAACACGAAATTTTATGAAAATCCGGCTATCTGCTATGAACTTGACACGTTAATTTCATGAGAATCTCTAAAATGATATTATAACAATTACAATAATATTTTTGTTCAAATTTATATAACAGAAATCAACCATAAAAACCAATTGAAAAATTGATGATTCAGTGTTAAGCATATCACACATTGCCTAATCTAATTTAATTTAATGTGACTCATATCATGTATTTTGTTTTTCGAAAGAATCTTTGCCTCGTCTTCTTCTTTTCTTCTTCTTTTTTTTTGTGGAAATTACAAATATATACCTAAATATTCTATGTCTGCATCAATGATGTTGGTCGTATAAAACAAAAACCAAAAATATATATATATATTTCGGAGAATATTTTTTATTTTGATATTCATATAGTTGCTACAAACAAAATCTGACATACCTACCAACTTTAAATAGTTACATTATAATAATATTAGTTAGCTTTGAGTTCTTAATAACTTTGGAACGAAAACTTTTTTTTTCTTCTCCTCATTGCTTTATATAAGTATAAAGAATATGAACAAGACGTAAAGAGAAAAAAAATTAATGTGATTTATTCAGTAAAACACTCTTTCATGTTTTTAAATTAGAGTCTTGGTGCGCTATGTATATGTACGTTATCGATAATTTAAAGTTAGTAAAATGCAGAGAAGAAAAAAAAAATAGAAAATTAAATAGTTTTAGAAATTACACAATACAGTGAAACCATTTCTAATCGTACCCCCATACAATCGTATCAATTGTATTCAATTGCAGTACCATTATTGTATATACGTCTAATAGCTGTGACGATCTATGGTCCCAATATAAATGTTTAACTGTATATACTTCGTGTAACCAAACCATCTGTATATTTCTCAAAACAAGTCAAGTACTGTCAGTAGCTACTTATCGTATATGAATGAGAATATCTATATAAAATATATATTATATGACTAATGAAACATTTCAAAATAGAAGTTTATATACACAATCTTTTCTATATAGCACAGTTTTCTACATAGGTTCTACAATTGCTAAAACATTCATTGTATATGATGGTGATGTTATATTAAGACTATGTATTAACTAGTAATGCAGTTAAGTATATGTTGATGGTGTTCTAACTAATTTTTATTATTTTATATAATAATGTTTTGTTCCTGCCTCTCCGTTATTTAACTCTATGTGTGCTACTGGGTAGCACTGGATACACTTTACCACTTCAATCAAGTGGAGAAAACATCTTGAGTGTTAAATCAATTTCAAATAAACAAGTTGGAAAAATTGTTTTACAAATTACATTAATCAAATTGATTTCCAATTGTTATATATTGAAGTGTAATTTATAATTTGCAAAATGATATTAATGGAAAATGATTGTATTTAAACTTATACCCATTTTTGTTGAATAGTGAATACCTTTTTTTTTTTGTTTTATTTTGTGAAACAGCAAGGTCTTTATGATACAAAAAAAAAACATTTTTTTGTTTGTAAAACCGTTTTATTAATGTTTATCTAAAATTAATTTTTATTTAATTTTTAGAATTTCATAATTAAATGTGTTTATATTATGTAGCTAATCTAACATATATTTTTTTTATTATTTTTTATTTATAATAAACATTAACAAATATTACTCTTAATAGCGGATCAATTTGAAAAAAAAAAATATTTTAAATGATCGCAAAATCAATTATTAGAAAATAAATTTTATAAATAAAAACTGTGTATACAGAAATGTTCATCAATATTATTATTGATATTGAACATCTGGTTTATATTAATGAATTTAGAAAATTTAGATAATTCCTTTACCTACGTGTAATGTCTGGCACTTATGTTTTTATGTTAGAATACTTTTTGAAGTGTGGTAGATAGTAAAATACCGTTGGTTTTCGAAGTTTTCTGTATTCTTTTAAATCAATTGCAAAAATCATAATGAAACGTATGAAGTGGAAATGCGAAATTGGATGGATAAAATTAATTTTAAGAAATTTAAGAAGTTGAACGTTTTAATGAGATTTGTTTCTTTCATAGTATAGCCTTACTGTGTAAGCATCCTCTAAATCAACCACTTTTCTTTGCTTTGCATTAAGTAACCGCTGCATTGCAGATTTGAGTAAATTATTATATAAATCTGTTATAAATGAGCAATAGTGAGGGTTTTATTATCAGATTTCCGAGAGTTACAGAATTCAACCTTGTGATGTGAGTTATGACCGTGACCTATTCACTTACAGACCTATCACTTTAATAAGATGGAAAGAAGATACATATATATATATTTGAATCTATTCATGTCCTACTACTGAAACTGTTTGGGTTGAAACGAAAATTTTGTGACTTTATTTAAAGCTCGAATCATAAAAAAAGTAAATACAAAACGCATAATATATTTTTATATACATAAGCACAAACCGTAAGTATATTTGCATTAATCAAATTTTATGATGAAAATGAGACGGTATGTTGTATCTCTATCTATATTTTGTCTTTGCCTATCTAAATATGCCGACGTCATGCAGTATAATTTTTTTCATAACTTAAGCAGATATAAGAAGTTACTATATTCATTCTACAGTAGATGTGTGATTATGGTGTATTGATAGCTCCGATTTCTTTTTCGCAGTTTCATTTTAATTTTTTACAGTATTTTTTTCTTTCAATATTTTTGCAAAATGGATAAAACAAGCTGAAAGCCATGTCTATGAATAGACAAAAAAAAAATATTTTATCTTTTGTACCAATCAAAACCAGCAATCTGTTTTACATATAAAATATTGCAATGCAATAAAATATAAAAAAAACTGTATATAAATCGATTGGAATTATAACAAAAAAAATATGTCAACACCAAATAAAAAATAACACACTTTTATTGATTAAGTTGTAGTAAATACAGAGCATGATGATGTTTAAAAATAAATAAATAAAAAATTGAAAATTGATAAGTTGTTTTACATAATGATAATGCAATGATATGCAAAATGTTATATTGCTTCCGTTCATAAGCACTAAAGAATATTTCATGTATAAGAAAGAATTCATTGCATGTGTTTCGGCACTTCCAAATCTGGCTCGTGGCCATGTGCAACTTTAGTAAGGCAAAGGGTATTGGTGGGGTAATAACTAAAGAAACAATACAATTGACAAAATATGAGTTCTTTCGTATAAATACTTTCTGCGGCTGATTTCTTTTTTTTTTACTTATTAGCAATACAAAATCAATTTAAATGTTAATTTTATAGTTTTTAAATTGCATCGTTTTATAAAAATCTATTGAGCCATATGTGTCGCAGAAGTACGATTTATCAATACCATTTGAACGACACACTATACCCGCTTATTTGTTAATTAGATAATAATACATTTGTGTATTTTACGCGATTGCGCAATTGTGTCTCAGATTTTACATACGAGTAGGTACAACACTACAACAGTATGCTCAATGACAAGAAAAAAAAATATATAATAAAATATTGCGCACGAGTTTGTAAATAATGTTGCTTAAATTAACGCGATAAATATTGAAGAACAAAATAAAAACAGAAAAGTATTTCATTACGTACGTAATGCTTATTCATCATCATTCATCACAGTTAAATAATATTGAGCTTTAATATTTTTTTTCGGATAAACGTTAAACGATCTACTATCAAAGCTTCATTATAAATTCTACGTGGCACATGAATAAGTAAATCTTTAGTGGATTAAAGTGGAATAATTAACTATTAAGACAAAATGCATATTTTCAATCCGAGTTTATCGAGAACATAATCAGAATATATGGGCATGATGAACAATTCAAAAGTTATAATCTATTTGAAAGATACCAGATATTAAATTTCCTTACTTATAATAAATAGAAATAATAATAATAATTAATTCAAGTATTTAATGCATAATAAATGTGATCAACTTGAAATTCGAATATAACATAGAAAATCAAACCAATAAAATTAACAAACAACATTAATGTATAAAATAAATCAATTTGATAGCGCATTTTAAATTACTTACATCGATACGTATTTTTATTTTATTTTTTTATTTTTTATTTTATTTTGCAAAAATACTGAATTAATGCAAATATAATTTTATATCATTTACTATTTTGCATTAACCTAATTTATTATAAGAAATCAACGAACTGTACAGAGAAATAAAATTCCTAAATGTATAATGCGTACTTATAATAATTTTATTCACAATGAACAAATAGTTGATACATTTTGTGCCTTTTATTAACTGACACAGTCAGGGATTGTGCTAAAATATATTTTTAAATATGAATTCAAAATAATCAAATAAATTATTATGAAAATGATGTGATAAAAATCTAGTTAATTGCATTCGATTAATACATATATCTATTTTATTCTTTATAACTGACCAGCATTCTACATTCAAGCCAAGCTATTAATAAACGTTATATCTTATATGTATGTTGTACTTATTTTAAAACGAACAATAGTAGACGATTTCGCGCGATACAGAAATATTCATTTTTATCGTGGTTACAAACATATGAGAGATTTTAAACCCTGTTATAATATGATTGTGTCATTATAATATACCTTAAATATAC